>JAULBS010106283.1:0-15525 GCA_032355785.1 Symmetromphalus regularis | reverse complement strand
GTTTTAGTGGATGTTTATAGATACTGTTTATGAAAACAATAACCCAAAACAGTATTATATTTCACTTGTGCTTTAAGATTTTATAAAAATAATGTTAGAATGGTGTAAGTGTATTTCTGTATATTTAGAAAAACAATTACCTACCATTGTGGTGTATTGGCAGTTACGACCTTTCGGTTATTGTTGTCTGTTGTAAGATCACTTATATTTTTGTATACCAAAAATGTTGTAATTGATTTCAGGGGTTGTTGTGTAAATGTAGTGGGTTTCCTCTTATAACTGCTTGTCAGAATTACCAATTGTCTGATATCAAATAGCTAATGATTAATAAATATAAGTACTCTGGCGGTGTTACTTAATAAAGCCTGTGTCTGTGTGTTAATTTCACTAAGAGGCTCTTTAGAATTTACAAAAATGTCACACAGAACCAGTTTATATTTTGTTAGACTGTACATAAAATAGAAAAACAATTATCTGTCATACCATTAATAGGGTTTAGAGTAGTGTACAGACAGTTATGACTTTTTGGTTCTTGCTGATTATTGTAAGTTCAGTGTTATTTTTGTATGCCAAAAGGTAGTAAGTGATTTCTACACATTAACACTATGACCATTAAATGTACACATTAGATAGTTTGTTCACTATACTACATATAATCATAATTTGAAAATCCAGTTTTTACTGAGACGTGAATTCCATGTTGCTGAAACTTTGGTAAAAATGCTCTTAAGACCTTCTGGCTCAAACCCCTGGATATGCTAATTTCATATATTAGTCATGGACCACAAGTTGGAAACTAAAATAGCTACTAGATCACTAGTTAAAGAAAAATAATCGACAAAATTCAATAAGAGATTCAAATGATGACACTTTCTTCCAGGCATGCTTCAAGTTTTACAAAGCAAATCCATCCCTTTTTGTTTTACTCTTGTTCTAAATTCTGTCCTGTCCCGTGTATGTGATAATTAGTTTAATGAACAGGACATGTCACCATTAAATTGTTTAACAGTTTTTCAAACATGACATTAAAGATTATTCTAGTTGTATAAAAAAATACATCATAAATATATCTAACCTTTACAGAAACTTGTAAATTTCAAATGAAAGTAGTTTGTTGTTTGTGAAAAATGAATCAGTTACAAGATCACACAGTATTTATATTCTCTGTTCACACATGTTGAAAAGTTCAGGTCGGCGGAAATGTCACTTTCCGCCGAGCAAGTGTCATTGACATATTTACTTGCACAACATATTTCTCAACCAGCCTAATTTGATATAATTTTTATAAAAAAGTTGTAATTTGTTTTTGTTTCTCTGAAAACCTAATAATCATTGTTTTATATATCAAAACTTCCAAACAAAAATCTGGATGAATAGATGTCTATTACTTGCCAGTGTATCAGTATCTTTAATAAATGCAATACAATGTACCAATTATTTACAAATTAATTAAATTAATACAATGTAGCACTTATTAACAAATTAATTAAATAAATACAATGTACCAATTATTTACAAATTAAATAAATACAATGTACCGATTATTTACAAATTAAATAAATACAATGTACCAATTATTTTCAAATTATTAAATAAATAAAACTACCAGTTATTTACAAATTAAATAAATAAATACAATGTATCAATTACTTACAAATTACTTAATTAAATACAATGTACAAATTATTTTCAAATTAAATAAATACAATGTATCAATTATTTACAAATTAAATAAATACAATGTACCAATTATTTACAAATTAATTAAATAAATTCAATGTACCAATTATTTACAAATTAATTAAATAAATACAATGTACCAATTATTTACAAATTAATTAAATAAATATAATGTACCATTTATCACCAGAACATTTTTTTCCCATCATCTCAAAGGATTATCAAATAATAATGGCAAAGTATCTGTACGCTTATTTCATAACATTTGGCTGATGCTGTTTTGACTGTTTAAACCTTTTGTCTACAGTGTGTATGTTTATGACAAGCATCATTCAGAGACTATTTATTTATTTGTTTATTTGATATTGGTTTAATGACCTATCCCCCAACCCCACAGCATAAATAAATAAACATTGGCTATTGTGGGTTAAACTATGGTTACATTTAAAAGATTTTAAATTGCTGTATAAAAGTGATTTTTATAATATGGTAAATTACATATGATATTATGATAAAGAAAAAACTGTATATACATACACACATACATACATATATATATATATATATATATATATATACATACATACATACATACATACATACATACATACATACATACATACATAATACTATTGAGTTCAAATAGCAATGGCAACTTGTTGTTGTTTTTTATTCTATTTGTTTATTTATTGGTTTGTTTTACATTTAATTCCTATTAGATTCTTGTTTTATTTAAATTTAATTTTATGTCTAAAATAACGCACGTGAAATGAATCTGATCGTATAGTTTTGTTCGGGACCAGCATATTTAATGTATTTTTTACCTTCATTTATATTTCCTAAACGAACTACTTTTAAAATAAATTTCCAATTCTTATTGATCAGCACAATGACTGATGAAGAAATTGAGGTCATCTTCATGAAGATCGACGTCGACTGCAACGGCACGATCGACTGGGACGAGTACGTCACCTACCACATGATCACCTACCAGGACAACTCGACGCTGATGCAGCTGCTCATGGTGAAGCCGTTCATTAACGAGATGAAGAACGTCCAGACGAAAACTCACGACGCAATTGTTCGCATACTTTTCTTTCCCCATGTGACGAAAATGTGCACGTCGTACGACTACTCGGTCGGACAGTACGTCACTCTGAGCAAGGATGGCGTCGTCAGCTTCTGGACGCTGTCGATGAAGCACAAGATCAGCTACAACACCATCCAGGATGACGATCGCGTTAACAAGCCGTGGTTCTTGGACATGACGTGCATCTACAATGCCAACATGATCGCTCTGACATCGACGGACAGAGATATCTACTTCTTCGATGTGACGAGCAAGGCCTTTTTAAAACGCTTCGTCATCATAGGGTTAGAACAGTGTGTGACCTGCATGGACTACTGGATCGACCTACGCGAGCGAAAGGTCGGGATCCTGATGTGGGGGGACACGTGCGGGAGTATCTTCGCGCTGTACTTCCAGGCACTGAGAGGAGGTGGTCTCTTCCCCTCCACGAGCGACAAGAAGGACACGGCCAAACAGGCTTCGTTTCCGGAGTTGATGCGAGGTACGGTGTCGCATGTAAAGGCGTATAAACTGGCTGGTGTGCACGAGGACTGGGTGTGCAAAATCCAGTATGTGCCCGAACTTAAAGGATTCATGTCGTGCTGCCAGAAGAGCCAAACAGCGCTTTATCTGGCCGATTTCAAGAAGGTTAGGACACCGATGTATTTCAGGGTCATCAAGGGCCTGTCCTGCTTTGACTACTGTCCGCACTTGAACGTCATTGTGACCGGCGGATTGGACTATAAAGTTCGCATATGGAACCCTTACCTGACCAACAGGGCAATTGCCTTGCTTAAGGTAATGAATATGGAACACACAGGTTAATAATAATATATATATACTGAACAGAAAAAGAAACGCAAACGTTTGTTCAGATACTGTTTAATCAAATTAGACGAAACAATCATAAACCATACAACTCATGCTGCGCACGCTTTACACTTCTCTGTTCATGCTTCCAGTAAGCAAAAGAACCAACATCAAAATATGGTTACCTTTTATTCAATCGAACATTGCAAATTAAATTTGGGTTTCTTTAGCTGTTCTGTTTATATATATATATATATATATATATATATATATATATATATATATAGGCTAGCTTTAAATTAGTTATTAAATCTCTATTGACACTCGCGTGCGTCGTTAAATGGTAGATTGCATATCTGGGTTATAATGAAAAAATATTGTGCTTAATTTTTAACTAACATTTTTTTTTTTTTAATTCTGCTTGTATAAGAACGTATTAAATGACAGACGTGATACAAACAAAACAAGACCGTACACTTGCTTTTATAATACTGGATATTTTGAGAAAGGGATTACTTGATTAATGGGATATTAAAAAGATTAATAGACGTTGGTCGTGTGGTAGGTTGAGCACTTCGTTTGTATTAAATAGAACACTTTACAAATATGTCTGATATTAAATGGTAAACGACTGGAACACGGTCATATGTATAGCAGTAGTTTTTTGTTGTCACGATAAATCGGAAAGAGCTAAACCATTGTAGCTGCAACACTAGTGTGCTTAGCAGGCCCGTAGGCGCCGGGAGGGGCTAGAGGGAATCACCCCCCTCCCCTCCCTACACACACACACACTTTTTTTTTTGCCAATTCCTATTTCTTGTAAAGATTCGCGGTTTCGCACAACACTTTTTTATACACCCATAAAAATGAGTACCCGAACTTTGAAAAAATGAGCCTCTACCCCACGGTTTAAAAATCTGTCCTACGGACCTGCATAGTAAACAGGTTATTGGACTAACATGTCATATGAATGAGACACAGAAATATTTCAATCCATCTTATTACATATATTCTAAATTTAGGGTCATACTAGACCTATCATCCAAGTGGTAGTCAACAGTGACCGAAACCAGGTGGTGAGCATAGACAAGGGCAAAGCGATCAACATCTTCAATCTCAAGGACCAAACCTGGGTGCAGCACATGAGCCACAGGATTGTCAGACTGGGGCCGTTCCCCATCACAGCCGTCTGCTTCAACCGGAAGCTGCACCACCTGATCCTGGCAACGAACCACGTGGGCGTGCTCGAGCAGAAGAACGAGGAGAGGCCGACTGAAGTGATTTCCCACAACAAGCCCCTCGTGATCGCCCTTTACAACAAGATATTCAAAGTGCTCATAACGGCGTGCGAAGGTTCCGTCGTCAGCGTATGGGATATTATAGATGGTATTGGATTAGATGCCATGTAGTTATGGATTATTTGTTTAAATGTGTAGTTTTGGGCATCAACTTCACATGTACCTTGTCGTACGTAGCTCAGTCAAGTGTATGGGATATTATAGATGGTATTGGATTAGATGCTAAACAGTTATGGAAACTTGTTTAAATATTAGTTTCGGCATCAACTTCACATGTATCTTGTCGTACCAATCGAGCGTATGAGATATTATAGATGGTATTGGATTAGATGCTATGCAGTTATAGAATACATGTTTAAATATGTAGTTTCGGCATCAACTTCACATGCACCTTGTTGTACATAGCTCAATCAAGACCCTATGGCCCAGTTGTTCAAAGCATTGTTAAGCTAAACATGGGGTAGATAAATATTTCTCTTTAAAATATATTCGTAAAAAGTTCAGCTATACTTCCGATTTGATTATTTATGGATACCTCGGGCTATAGTAATCTAAGTTCCAACATATCTCTTCAATTACTATTTGCAATGATTTATAATTTGGTTTTGAAATATTCAACTAACCCATGGTTAGCTTAACCTTGGTTTGAACAACTGGGCCCAGATCTTTTTCAAGGAAAGGTTAATAGTCATAATTATGCCTATTTTCTCTCATGCTAGTAATTAATGATAAATGCGCACAATTTGCATGTATCCGACGCAAATGTGGTTTCATATAATAATTAAAGGTCTGTTTTATATAGTTCAGACATCTTTTGTATTTGTACAATACTAGCATATTGTCTGATGAACTACAATATTATTTAAATATTTACTGCCAGTGGTTTTGCAGTTCTTTTTGAAGCAGAAACACGTTACTTGAAAAGTGTATAGGGAGTCGTTTAAAGTTAAAATGACTGACAGGTAATTTCAGATGAATAGTAATCAAAAGTAAGTTTAGCACACAAAAAACCCCAACATTGGCCGTAAAGATTTGATCAGGACAATAATTATCTGCAGAAAATCAAGTTCTCTAAAAATAATATAGTAACACAAATATATATGTTTAATATAACCGTTAGCAACAGATTAAAAGTGTTTAGCTGTTTTCACATGTCACCGTATGTATATGCGGTGGATAATTTATTTTTTATAATGTTAAAATTTATGTTGTTTTTTGTATTGCTACAAACTGTACACATAGATGTATTAACTAATGACTTTACTCAATTTCATTTTAACGATTTCAAGAAACATTTGCACGATTCATATACATCATTCCTTTTTCTTTTCCTTTCCTTTCTTTTCTCTTCTTTTTTTTTTAATTTATTTTTTGTATATTGTATCTACACAGGTAGCAAGGTGATGCAGTTTATCAATGCGCACAGCAGCATAATGGACGGCTTTGAGATACCAGTGGAAATAACGGCCATGGCGCTAGATGAGCAAGAGAAGAGAGTATTAACAGGCGCCAGGGACGGCAGCGTCAAGGTGTGGAACTTCAACAACGGGACCTGTCTGCAACAGTTTGAAACACCAGAAGGAAAAATGATAACGAGTATCATTGCTGCACGAGAACAGATCTACGTCACGGGGTGGTGCAAGAATATCCATGTATTCGTCGACGGCGGCGGCCAGGAAAGCATGAAAACATGGCCAAAGAGACACAGCGAAGACATCCTCAGCATGGCGTACCTCAATCCAGGCATATTGGCCACGAGTTCCTACGACGGCGACATAATTTTGTGGGCAATCGACACTTGTTACGCCTACAACAGATTGAACGCTCACAGAAGTCATGAGCCTATTGTTGTCCACAACACCTTCAGCCCTACACCCAAACATGTTTTCTCGCAAGATGCCGACTCTCGTGTGGGTATCGAGGTTATAGATACAGCAGAAACAAATAACGAGGACAGTAGTTCAGAAGCTGAAAACAGACAAGACGATGAAAATATAGACGCAACGTCTACGAATGATGCTCCGCCCATGACCACCGAGCCTTTAAGCGAAACTGCAGCAAACCCTGAAAAAAGTTCGAGCAAATGCAAGACTAAAAACTTCAAGCGAGGTATCCTAGCAAAAGTGTTAGAAGATGGAGGGGATGAATGTGTAAAGGATGAACCGAAGAAGGTATTTCACAAAGATGTCTGCGAACACCCACTGCTGTGGGCTCTGGATAAGTCTCCCGTTGTGAACGAGGTCTACAAGCCGAAGGTACGGTATTCCAGAGAAGAATACGACAACGTGTGCAAAAGATACGAGGCCGCGGTCGACACGATTCTGTTTCTGGAGACCCGTGACGTCACGGACAAGAATACAGCGACTCTCTTAGCTGCTGGAGCTGAAGGGTGGGTCAGAGCCTGGTCTATTCATCGCCAGGGAGGCTTGCTGGGTCAATTTAACGCGGCTCACAAACATGGGAACTCCATCACCCACATCGTAGCTGACGAAGCAAATAAGTTTCTTGTCACTGCTGATTCTCTGGGCTTTATTAAGGTTTGGGACCTCATCAACTACTGCACCAGTAAAATAATTTCGGGAGATGATCTGATACAACACCGGGAAAAAATGAGAAAAAAGTTTTCTTTCCTGAGGATTAAAGGTCAGTTTGATATATCGTTCAGCGGTGAACCTGACAACGACATCAGTAGGCCTCCTCCAGAAGCCAGCAATCCAGAGGAGACCTTGAAAAAGCCTCCATTGCTGAACTCATTCAGAGCGCACGTTCACACCGTTGTTCACGTGAGTTTTGTAAACGATGATTTTATCATCACCAGCAGTACTGATCAATCGATTCGCATGTGGACAGTATGTGGCCGATACGTTGGAACTTTCGGAGAGAACTGGGACCCATTACCGGTTCGCCTTGATCCAACAAAGATAACTCGCCAGGTGCCTTTAGAGTTAAGACGTGCGGGCTCTTCAAATACGCTGTGGGTGTTGAACGGTGGCAAACGACCTCACTGGGAAGCTGCTCTCCGCATTATTAAACAGACTGGCTTGGAGCGGCTGAAAAAGGAGCTGGAGCACTTGCAAACAAAGTCGGCTAAAGACCTCAAGGTGGAGCAGACGCAGGAAAGCAGCAGCAACATCTTGGGAAAGTCGTACAAGCGACAGATGAACCACAAACTCCTGCCTGTGTTGCCTAAACTATACGATACGCCAACATCGGTAGGTGCACATTGTTCCTTCGGATTCTACTTGGGTTTTTTAATTACTATTTTGAACAAGATAATAATTTAGTAGCTTCAGATATTGAATCCTTCTGAGAATATGTTTTGTCAGAATGTATTTTCAAGGACGTTCACTAGAACATTTTATTCTACGAATAAGGCTTTTGCATGAGCTTTAATAGGGGAACCGGTTTGTAGGTTTTTTTCGCTTCACATACCATTTCGAATCATGGTGTTATCATTGACAGTTATACGATTATCAGCAGGGGCGTAAATCCTGGGGCGGGAGGTACGGGGAGACATATCCCTCACCCAACATTTTAGACAGGGGGGTGCTTATATAATTGTCCCTTCCCCCACTCCCAATTTTGCTTCAAAAAATTTAAATTAAAATGCTTAAATAATAATCTTTACCAGTATTTCTCTTTTTTGTATCAATGTAACACTTAACCATGTCGTTTTAGCACAAATATGTACCGAAGAACACAGAGGGTCCATAATGGCGTCAATTCTGGTGGGAACTGGACACCAACCCACCCTCCCCACCCCCACTTTCTTGACTGGGGGATGCACCGTTCCCCCAGTTCGAGGAAGCCATTTCAACATGAAACATAAAAACTAGTTTACTGAGCTGCCGTTAGCTATTTGGTCATGGACTAAAGCTGGTTTCATCACTACACTGTTTTCAGGGCCTGATTTAACCCTTGGGGAGGGGGGCACTTCAGGTTCGGGGATCACTTAACATACAAATTAAATTACATGACAAATAAAATAAAATAAATGAACAGAACTAATTTTATAATTATTACATTTTTTTAAAAGGTAGTTCTTAGTCTGTGGAAGGGGGGTGGGTCACTCTGGCAATTGCTCTTATAAATCCAGCCGTTTTAACAGTAATTCTTGCGTGCAGACTTGATATTGTCCATTTATCGTATTTTAATAGAGTACGAATTAGTCATTTTAATTGATGAACTCTTAACATGATTAGTTTATTACTTTGTTTCAGATTGCTGTCTATCACACTTTACGGTTTGTGGACTTGTCTCCAGTAGACTTGAACTACAAGCCGGAAGTGATCGAAGAGATTAACAAACGTCGTGTAGAAGCATACAACAGAATACATAAAACCAAGGAAAGTACAGGAGATAAGACTCGAAAAGGTTCTCAGACGAAGCGGCGCCCGACACCTGGATCACGTGCGTCCAGAGTTAGTATAAATCAAGATACATTAAGGCTGCCAGCAATCCAGTAACCACGATGCAATCACGTTCTTCATATCTAGTTATTTGCAACACTAATGGCGTTCATTCAGTCTTATGATATTCAAGTCTGTGCCTTAGCCTAAAACCAAGAATCTTGATTAGCCTTGACATTTTTTATATTTTTTTTTTACTGTACGAAATTGTACTTTGTTTAAAAGTGTTTTGTTTTACAAGAACAATGAAGCTTATTCAGCAACCATGTAAGAAATTGTAAAGATAAATTATTTTTATATACGCAGTTGTTATTCGCTTGGTTATTAGATGTGCTTCCAAGAGATGATATCTTATTATTTAAAATAACCTCAGTATGAACTGCATCGAAGTGGATATTAGATATATTTCATTAACGACGCCCCACACTGCTGCTCCTCAAGGACAAAAAATAGATATTGGCTAATGTGGCTCATACTATTGTTAAATTATTATATTGTTTACAAAAGTAGCACTATCAAAGATGATATAAAATATTTCAAAGGAAAGTTTGTTTTATTTAACGGTGCCTCTAGAGCACACTGATTTTTATCTTACCATCGCCTATCGGAAGTCAATCATATGGTCATTTTGACATTTATTTAGAGGAATCCCGCTGCCGCCACATAGGCTTTTATATGCACTATCCCTCAGACAGGACAGCACATACCACAGCCTTTGATGAACCAGTTGTGGACCACTGGTTGGAATGGAAAATAGCTCAAACTGCAAATGAGTCCACTAAGAAGGATCGATCCGATGACCGACCGATTCACAGGCAGACACGCTACTACTTGAGTTATATCCCGCTCCGAAGGGACAAAATCATGCAGTCAAAGTTGATATAACTTCCAGAGAACAGAGTAAAATCAGCACACTCAAGATAAATCTGATGGTAATCATTCATCTTTCAAAATCACAGCATTTTTATTTTTCATTCGTTTGTTCCTAAAAGTTCTAGATAATCAATTTAAGTGCCTCCAAATTACAAACCGCCATTAAACTCTGTATCTACATGTTGAGGGTTTTGCTATCCATCAATTTCAGACCTGTAAACCTTCAGAATATGTTCTAACTGAAATTCTTATTACTGAGGTATTACCAGGCCAGAACACAGGGTGTGAGCAGGTGGGCCAGTTGGCTTGGGCCTACGATTTTGAGGGTGCCTACTCCCCCTGGTATTTAACAATGATTACAAAAATACTTAGTGAGCGGTCTGAAATGAGTGCCTACATTTCCCAGTTGTCCCAGGCCCATTACCAGTTGTCCCAGGCCCATTACCAGTTGTCCCAGGTCCATTACCAGTTGTCCCAGGTCCATTACCAGTTGTCCCAGACCCATTACCAATTGTACCTGGTCCATTACCAGTTGTACCTGGCCCATTACCAATTGTACCTGGTCCATTACCAGTTGTACCTGGCCCATTACCAGTTGTACCTGGTCCATTACCAGTTGTACCTGGCCCATTACCAGTTGTACCTGGCCCATTACCAATTGTACCTGGCCCATTACCAGTTGTCCCAGGCCCATTACCAGTTGTCCCAGGTCCATCACCAGTTGTCCCAGACCCATTACCAGCTTTGCACAGGCCTGAGTATTAACAAAGGTGCTAAAACTTTTTTTTAATAATAATTTTACTGTACATCCATTTGAACAAATGGATGTGAAAAGAAAAAAGGCATCAAAAAGGTATCAGACTAACAAGTATAGTGAAATTCAAGTGACAACAGAACACTATTGCATAATAATATTTTATGTTTGTATATTGATACACATTTATAAAAGGTATACATCTGTATAACATTGCAATAATATTATTAAAAATCTGAAATATAATTAAATATATTAAAGAATTTTTTTAAAAGTCCACATGTTTACAAATTTAAAACAAGAAACCATTGGTGAAACGATATTATTAATATCATCATCTCATGATTTTGTTTGTATGGTTTCAGAGTCTCCAGACTTTGTGGAAACCAATGTCAAAATGTTAAAATTTTATTTGCTGCCATCTTGAATATTTCTGCTTTAATTTACCCAACATGCATTTTAAATCGTAATGAATTATGGTACAAACTTTGTCCTTTGTCATTAATTTTAAAAGAACTAGTTATTTTACATTGTTGATATCAAAATACTTTCGGTTGCCAAGATGTTTCTTATGAAACCAAGATAAAAAAAAATAATATCAATGAAATTAAATTGGTAACCTAATTATAAATTTGCAAACACATACCTCACCCCCTTGGATTTATATCGATCTCAAAAGTGATCAGTTTGGTCACCAAAAACATGGGTCAACAGATCATTCTCACCACTGCCATTGGAAGGTGATAAAAGAAATACTGTAAATCAATAGTTTTGTGAGCAACAAAGTACTGCAAAAACTGCGATGAGCTAACTGGTGCAATACTTTCTATACCCAATACTATGATTGTTATTATTTATTTATCACAAAGTAACAAACTTTACCATAGACATTATGGTAGTAGAATGGTGTTAGAAGATCCAAGTCTGTCGTATGTATGTATGTTTTGTTTTGTTACTCGTGACTAAAGTCACACAGAGCGACAATGAGTTGTAAGTTTACACAGAGTATAAATAAAGCTTTTGATAGATCAAATACCGATCACCTCCTTCCTAACTAAATAAAACAAAACATGGTATGAACTGTCATAGGCTAGTTGCATTAAAGTTTCATTACTTGCGACAATGAGTAGTAAATTTACACAGAATAATGAGTATTTATTGGTGTGGCTTAGGTCTTTTTTCTAGTGAGGCAATGCTAGTTATTTCTCATATTTTAATCAACTTATAATATTAATCACATTAAAAAATGTTCTGCAAAAATATCTAATGAGGCAGTTGCCTGATTGCCTCAATGGAAGCTACGCCAATTCATTGATTGCCATTTAACTAAAACAACATCTCACATTAACCATTACTGCAGCTAATGGATAAAACAGCGTGTCTTTTTTTTTGTAATAAATCTTGCCGGTTGAAGTCACAATACTTTGTACACACAGTTTCGGCTATTGTTGACCCCTCACAATACTTTCATGACACACTACATAGTATGTTTACAGTATATATAATTATTATTACAGTTTGTCTACTAAGTTACTCAAGACACACTGACAGAAAAAAATTGACTAGGCTTGCATGAAAAAAATAAACTAAAACAAATACAGACGTTAAGAGAAGTTTGAAATGAGATAAGATGGTCTTTGTGGATGACTAATAAAGCTGAGCAACTCTGAAAGCAGAAATGTAAGTTGTAAAATAAGAAAGAATCCAAATCTCTAGGGGAGGAAAGAAGCTAAAACCAGGGACGTGTGCAGGAATTTGGGATACGGGGGCTCAGTTCATCCTGTTAGTAATATATGAGACAGTATGATGTAATGCCAGAAAGAATTATTGTTAGCAGCAATTAAATTATTGGAAGCTTAGACATTTTAATGGTATATATTGGACTTTGTATGGACAAATGTAATTATTATTATTATTATTATATATATTAAACAATATTGACGAACAATTTTGTAGATAAGATTTTTTTTAACCAGAATTTTAGGGGGTACGAGCCTGTTGAGCCCCCTCTGTACATGCCCCTGAAAATGGCTTAAATGGACTACACTTTTTTTATTATTCATTTCACGAACCTACCAAACCTACATTTTACAAAATTAAAATAAAATTAAAAGTGAAAATTCACTTATTTTATTTTTGTCAACTCCTGACGGCTAGAAAAAGAAAAAAAAGAAAAAACCAGCACCACTGTTTAAACAAAAATATTAAATTTACACTTTGAAGTTGAATAATTTCTTTTCATTGTTCTGAAGATAGAAGTATGCAGGCATATGACTAGTTAAATGAGTAAAACTGGTAAAATAAATTTAACACCAAATTTTCCCTCCCTCCTGCCCTGTTTATGGGGAGCTTATATTTGAGAAAATAAAAATAAAAAAACTCTGGTCTTAGAGGAAACAAGTGTAGTGGTAAGATTGGGAAAATATGTTCATGATGACTATTGAAGCATGATAAGACTAATGATCCAATGAGCAATTACGATCAACATATCATTCTCATTATCTTAGGATCTACTGCATAGTAGGGAATGAAATGCATTTTTTTTTTTTAATCTTTTTCACCAATTCCCCCCCCCCCACCCCCATCACCAAAAATACAAAACAAACATTAATGTTATTAATGAGATAATCTCAATCTGCAAAATAATCTAATAATATAATATTAAATAATAATAATATTAATAATTAAAAAAAAATGCACACATCCGATTAAATGTCCAAAGTGCAGGCAAAATTAATTTTATCTGCTGATTTTCAAAATGTATTGAAGGTTGAACTGTTCCTGGATAATCCAAGGAATTGCAGGTTATCAGTTTTTTATTTAGTATCTGTCCTCTCACATTCCAAATTGCTTTGATCGTACTTTCCTAACATGACGATCATACGTGCATGTTTTCCAGTCTGTCCAGTACTAACTTGGCTGATATTACATCTTCAATGGCAATACCTAAAAACATATTACAATGTTATTTTGATTGTGAGATATTCTGGATAATATAAACGTGATTGATAATAGATAACTGTATTATCCAGCAGGATCTAGCTCAAATGGTAGCGTGTCTGCCTGTAAACCGGTCAGTCGTCGGATCGATCCTTCTCAGTGGACCAATTTGCAGTTTGGGCAATTTTCCGTTCCAGCCAGTGGTTCCCATCTGGTTTATCAAATGTTGTGGTATGTGCTGTCCTGTCTGTGGGACGGTGCATATAAAAGACTCCTTGATGCTTAATGGAAAGAGTAGCCAAGAATGACCATATGATTGACGTCCAATAGTCGCTGATAAGATAAGTATTTTGCATCAATCATGACGTGCACATATTTTATTTAGGAGTATTTTAGCAAAATATTGCGTCAAATACACAGGATTCCTGCATCATGTGAAACCCTGGTTCAGAGTGTCTCAATTCTTTTCGAAAATGGATTTTAATTAATAAACGTAGTTAAAATGCTCCCATAGCAAGGCCTTTGTAAATGTGTCCAATTTAAATGAATTGAAAAGAAACTGCCTCTGACCAAAAAAATCTGAAATAAGCCATTTCGTGACCAGCTATTGAAACCGGAGATTGCCGAAAACAGTCTTTTTACTCTAGATCATGCTTATAAGACTGGTCGGGTTTTTAAGGCAGGTTCTGGAGGGGAAAATGGCCACTTTACAGCCGAATAAATATGGTACTTATAGATTTATCTCATAATAACTAAGGAATAAACAATGTGATGGGGTGTCATTAAACAAACAAACCTCTCATTTAAACTCAAACTTCCATTGTTATTTCCAAAAAAATATTTATTTTTATTCTAATTTTCTTACCCATTGACTTGAAAATTGTTGTTTCACTTCTCTTTGCTTCCTTTCTCCCAAGAATAACTTCCCCAATTTCAGCATATATTTTAGCCTAAATAATAGAAAATAATAAAATCAATAAAATTTGTTGAATACTGTAAATTATGAAATTAATGTGCCCCTAAATTCATGTGAGAGGTGAGTATTTGTAGTAAATACCTTAGACATGATTACATCCCCACTTTGCTCCATAGCAGACTGGATGTCATCGGTATACACCGGGAAACTGGTCATCAGCGCTGGATCGATCTCTTGCCAGTCTACTCGGCAGGCACCAACAGCTGCAAGTATATCACATTAATTGGATCCAGACTGGAGGAATGACGTGGGGAGTTTTGATGGGGTGGGCTAGGGTGGTACAAACTCTACATCAGAAATTGG
Organism: Symmetromphalus regularis; assembly: GCA_032355785.1. NCBI lineage: Eukaryota > Metazoa > Mollusca > Gastropoda > Neomphalida > Neomphalidae > Symmetromphalus > Symmetromphalus regularis. The sequence continues at coordinate 413 of JAULBS010106283.1, read as the reverse complement.
TTACAATGGCAAATATTTATGAGTGAAAATTTTTAAAAATTTTTAAAAGCTCACTCCCAGTTCCTACTGGCAAATGGAGGCATGTGCCCCCCTCACCCTCCTCCTGTCACCGCCCTGGTTCTTACCAACCTGTATATATACTCTTTTTTTCACCTTTTATGTTAATCTCAATGAGAATATTTAGAACCAGCGAAATTGCTATGTAAGTTTTAACAGTTAACACCCACAACATGCTTATCTTGAATGCAAGGCTGTTTTGAGAGTTTGAACCTTTATATTGGAAACTCAGTCTTCTTTGAAATATTGCTCTTTTGAGATTGTCATCTTTCATTTGTTTAAATTAGTGGTTCCCAAATTGTTTTTGGCTGCCACTCACTTGGCTCCCAGACCACATCCCTATCACCCCCCCCCCC
>JAULBS010106272.1:0-15525 GCA_032355785.1 Symmetromphalus regularis | reverse complement strand
TATTGAAAAGTCAACACATAGTTGTGATTTGACTATTTATGCATATCTTAGACCATTATAGTTTAATTTGCAATAATTTCATTATTTCAAACCATTCATCATACTTGTTAATATGTGTCATCATTTAAAATTTGGATTTGAAATATTCCACTGATCCACAAGCTTAACCGTGTTTGGAATAACCGGACAAGGTTCTCCAATGATCCATAGCTCATGTTTAGAGATATTTTGATCATGTTAAACGTTTTGACAATGAGAAAGTATGCATGTTGAAATACTGAATATTTTTTAATGTGTCATTTCACCACAATTGAAAACCACTGTGCGTACGCAACTTGTAATATTACTGCACACACACACGTTCTCCTAAATGATGTGATTATCTAATTCCAGAATTCCTGTCATGAATGTCGTCTGGTTTATGAAATAAGTGACTATGGATTACTTGCATACTTTCTTTTTTGGTTGTTTATATATAAAACTGACTTCTTAATTTTTAAATAATACTGCTATAAACATAATTTCTACAGGATGTACTTCTTGATTAATGCAGAGATGACATTTCGGTAACGACCTCAGTTACTTTTCAGTGACAATGGGAATAACTATTACATGACGACGAAAAGCAAGTCTCGTTGACAACTGGAATGACTTTTGAGTGAAGATGGCAATGACATTTTGGTGATGACCTCAGTAACTTTTCTGTGACGACGCCATTGCATTTTCTGTTACATACATGTATATACTTCTCGATGACAACACAAAAGACTTCTCAGTGACAAAGCCAATACGTTTCTTGTGATGATGATAATGACTTTTCAATGATGACACAAATGGTGTTTTTGTGATGATAAGAATGACTTTTCAATGATGGCAGTAATGGTGTCTTGGTGATGGGAATGGCTTTTAAATGATCACACGAATGGTTGTAATGATGAGAATGCATTTTCAATGATGACGCGAATGGTGTCTTTGTAATGATGGGAATGCCTTTTCAATGATGACGCGAATGGTGTCTTTGTGATGGGAATGGGTTTTCAATGACACAAATCGCGTCCTTCTGATGATGAGAACGAATTTTCTTTAACGGCAAAGCCATACAGGTAGACTCATCCTACAGGAAAACGATTCATTGATCGATGCAGCGCCAATTAGAAAGTCAAACGAAATTATGACAGTGCTGACGACAGTGATGGTCGATTGTATACTGTGTACAGCTGATAGTATAGATCGCAGGTGCTCTCTAGAAGCCGTTCATACACGGACAATACCTTCCACCAGAGACAGTCTGCCGTCCGTCATTAAGTCAATCAACGAATCCAATATCATCACTTCCATAAACTCCCTCATCCTCTGTACACTGGAATACCCAACTGTCATACAAGGTTTACGTGTTTGACATGTGGCGGTCGCCGTTAGCAAGTTCCACCAAATTCTTTACACGCAACTAAACAGTGCTGTGATTTTTCGCTCAATACTCGTTTGAATGGTTAATGCTTGGCCCCAGATGAGATTTATTTGTGCGCAGGCGAGGTGGTGATCCGTAAATTGTGCTGCAGCAGGTGCGTTGGTGATCTTCATTAATAGATAGCCATCTTCCAAACATTTCAACTTAATGACAGGTCGGAAATCTGGATAGCGTCATCGTGTATTTATACAATTGTGTCTCTTGGACTATTGTTTTTCATAAAGGATTATATTTTAAAGATTTTTTTCAACTTTACTTTGGAGTATATACAGATATAAACTTCAGAAGTGCACATGGATACAGTATGTGGTTAAAAAGGTGTTTGTGAAAAAGGTTTACAACAATTATATTAAAAATCGTGTTTGTGTCAGTGTCTTTGTGGGAATATCAAAAATATCCATTTACAAATTGTTGTCTCTGTGAAAAAGAATACAACAAATATTTAAATGAAAATCGTCGTGTTTGTGAATACTGAAATATTGAACGCTTTCTTTTGAAGTTTGTACTAAATAAAATTGATGGATGGAATGATTTGGATAAATGCACGCAGGATTTCTGTTATAAAGAAATGTGTTCTTTAATAATCACCCTATGTTGAAGTTAAAGAGATTTGTTATCAATGGATTTATATCAGGAAAGCATTCCCCTAAGGAATAGCCATGCTAGTAGGAGACGGACAAACTAAAAACCACCAACCAGAAAAAGGTGGTGGACCGACCATCATGAATTGTGTTAACGAGGAAGGAATACCTGCTGGGGCGCCTCATATCAAGGGTAAGACAACTTATAAAGCCATTGAAAGAAATTTTAACCCACGCAAAATAATAACTATTACGTGTGGACTCTTCTCGTAGTACTTCGAATTAAGACTAATACCGTCACTGGGTGGGATTTTGATGCACGGGAGGTAATACATATTTCGTGTGGACTCTTCTTGTAGTACCTCGAATTAAGAGTTAACTCTGTCACTGGGAGAGATTTTGATCCACATGAAGTAATAAATATTTCATGTGGACTCTTCTAGTACCGCGAATTAAGACTAACACCGTCACTGGGAGGGATTTTGATGCACGGGAGGTAATAAATATTTCGTATGGACTCTTCTCTTAGTACCTTGAATTAAGACTTAACACCGTCACTGGGTGGGATTTTGATGCACAGGAGGTAATATATATTTCGTGTGGACTTCTAGTACCGCGAATTAAGACTAACACCGTCACTGGGAAGGATTTTGATGCACAGGAGGTAATAAATATTTCGCATGGACTCTTCTCCTAGTACCACGAATTAAGACTAACACAGTCACTGGGAAGGATTTTGATGCACGAGAGATAATAAATATTTCGTATGGACTCTTCTCTTAGTACCGCGAATTAAGACTAACAGTCACTGGGTGGAATTGTGACGCACGGGAGATAATAAAAATTTCGTATGGACGCTTCTTGTAATACTGCGAATTATGGCTAGCACCGTAATTGGGAGGGATTTTGATGCACGGGAAGTAATAAATATTTCGTGTGGACTCTTCTCGTAGTTCCTCGAATTAAGACTGGGAGGGTTTTTGATGCACTGGAATTAATAAATATTTCGTGTGGGCTCCTCCTAAAGATCCAGCTTACCATCGCTGGTCAATGTAATTATTTGTTCTTCTCAATAGTCGTGCTTTTCGTCAAACGGCGGAAAATTCAATTTTCATATATTACCTTTAGACAGGAATTTGTTTTGCAGCAAACAACGCGAACGCCAGTCCTGACATAGAGTAATGATACCACTGGCTTGTTGCCTGTTGCCTTGGTAACCGATTCATCGGGGGCTGTTTTCTCTGAAAATTGAAATACTTAACCCTAATTTGATTACGTTGTGATATATCACTATGGCAACAGGCATAAACACAATTAGACCAATGTTGTATATGCATGCTGAAAGTAATCAAGCTATACAAAAACGTAATTAATGAACAAAATCAGATCCGCTGAAATAAGCAGGGCAAATAATAATAAATAATTATAATAAATTATAATATAACAGTTACTAATAACAACAACAATAATAATAGTTAATGCCAATAATAACTAATTAATAATAATTATCATGATAATGGTGATGGCAATGATGATGATGATGCTGATGATAATATTTGGGTTTTAAAATTATCATCATCATTATCATCATCAACAGCAATGTCATCATCAACAACAACAACAGCTTTAACCTCAAGTAATTTTAAAATAATAGTTTCTCCTCTATGTATCACCGTATGGTGATCTGAGTGAATAAAGTTCTGTTCTGTTCTACGATCAAGGATTTAAGACAAAATTTGCCATATAGTAATCCCTACACGTTACAATCTTTTGTAATATTTGAATCTGTATACCCAGCTTCTTGCAGTAATATTTGAATCTGTATACCCAGCTTCTTGCAGTAATATTTGAATCTGTATAATCAGCTTCTGTTTACAGTGTGTGATTAACTGATTTCGTATTTGAAATGAATAATTTGATTGAAAGTTGCCAAAACGTCAAATGATTTCAGAGAAATATTGTTTTTTATGACCATGACCAGTACGTTTATAACATGAGAATCCTGTTCTATTGAAGTAAACAAATATTTATCAATAAAGTGGCTTGTGAGCAATCTATTAGAAGTGGGTAGTTTGTGATTCGACTCAACAAGGCTCCTTTCATAGCAGCCTCCCCTCATCGATTTTTATTAAATAGTTGTCTTGCTTCAGCATAATAAGCCACAGGATTTATATGTTTATGAAACCGTTACCATGGCAACCTATCTTGCGAAATAGTCCAATTGTGCGCACAAAGTTATGAGTCGTTAACGACCAGTCTGTTTATTGTCTGTGATACCTGACTAGCAACTAGCTTCAGGTTCTTGTGGCTGTTGGTGGACACATTGAAAGTAGTCATACTTTAGTAGTAGTTCGGTTGAAGAGGACTGCTGAGGAGTACGTGATACAGCTGGAACAAAAGAGTAAGAAGGATTCTCGACCGGTGAGTGTCGTGTCAACTATTTGAAAACTAGGACGAAATGATGGTGTTTCATGTTAACACAACGTAAATAACAATTAGTCATTTATTATTTATTTTCATATTATTTACTATACTAAAGGGCGAAAAGAAACGATACTAAAAATAAGAATAAAATATTTTAGACTTTTGGATATTTTGTTTGCGACTTCAGTAGATTTTATTTTCATCGCAGCTTAAATTAAATTATGGCATTTATGTCGAATATACGTCTGTTTTGCAAATACAAACGTTATTTTTAAATTTTTGTGTGGTTCAAAGTTATCATTAAATTATCCTTGGTATCATTTCTTTTGCCAATTAGTATATTTGTTAATATTTCGAGTTAATATAATCTGAAAGGAACAAAACTTAAAAACGTCTGACGTAACAACAGAAAGTGTGTGCTTGTGATTCGTTAAAAGATACCAATATTAGTTAAAGTTTGTTTTATTTAATGACGCCTCTAGAGCACATTGATTTTTATCTTATCATCGGCTATTAGACGTCTATCATATGGTCATTTTGACATATGTATTTAGAGAAAACCCGCTGCTACCACGTAGGCTACTCTTCTCCGATAAGAAGCAAGGGATCTTTTATATGCACCGTCCCACCGACAGGACAGCACATACCACGGCCTTTGATGAACCTGTTGTGGACCACTGTTGGGAACGGAAAATAGCCCAAACTGCAAATGGGTCCACTGAGAAGGATCGATCTGATGACCGACCGGTTCACAGGCAGACACTCTACCATTTGAGCCAGATCCCGCTCCCTTTTTATGCTGGAATTGTAGGATTAAATAAATATTTCTGTTTGTTTATTGTTGGTACCAACAAAAGGTCCACAATTTGTTCATCAAAGGCCATGGTATGTGCTGTCTTTTGTGTGGAATGGTGCATATAAAAGACCCCTTGCTGCTTATCGGAAAGAGTAAACTGTGTGGCAGCAGTTTTCCCCTAAATAAATGTCAGAATGACCATATGATTGACGTCCAATAGCCAATGATAAGATAAAAATCAATGTGCTCTAGAGGCATCATGAAATATAACAAACTTTACTTTACCCAGTAGTCAAACTTTATTTTTTGTTCTGGAGTATTTCTGTTTGTTTTGTATTGGTGATATTGTCCATTTTCCTTAAGTATTTAACTTTAAAGGTAAGGATGTAGTAGACCCAACAGTGAAGGATTCATGATAGATGTTTGAGATACTAAGTTTTAAAGTGGTTTTTAGACCACTTGTACCTGCTGATCAAAATCAGCTGGAATATACCTGGATGTATTTTTTTGTTTACAGGAAAATGTAATGCTGGCTACTACTGTCCAACTGGTCAGTCCAGTCCAAACCCACCAGAGTTTCTGTGTCCAATAGGTCACTATTGTGTTGAGGGGCAGGGCCTCCCTGAGCCATGTCCAGCTGGAACATTTTCAAACATGACCGGAAACATCGAGATAGCAAACTGCAGTCCATGCACTCCAGGTTTGATTTGTTAACTTTCTGATTGTCATTAATGGATTTACGTGATCTGCTACTGGTCATTGTTTTACAACTATTACTGTAATTCAGGAAATTAATGCGAACATGATATTAATACAAAAAATGCATCCAGGTTCAGTTCACAATAATATCATTTAGTGAATATTTCGTACCGCATTTATTAAACACCTCCACCCTCCCAAAAAAACACACACAAAACCCACAACTTTCATGCACAACATAAATTTGCAACGAACTTAACTATTGCCAACAATTTGTTTCCGGTTATTGATACTACTATCTAAAACAAATTAACAACCAATACAACTAATGCTTTAAAATTACCTTATTTTCAAATAATGTGGTTTTTAGTGAACATCACGTTTCGTCTGCATTACTGAGTATGAGCTCAAACAGACCAACTTCAAAAACAAAGACTACAAACCAATCAATTAAAATAACACTAACTTCAAAGATACAATTGCCATGCCCAGCGTGGTTGTCAAGAAAGTATTATCGAGAAGTACTCTGGACTATTCAGAGGTAATAGTAGGCTCAGTCAACTAATTAATAAACAAGATTAACACATTGATTGTTGCAAAATAAAATAAGCTACAAGGAAGGAAAAACTAATAATTTATAAAGCAAGCGATGTACTATTTGCAATAAATTGGTGTGGCTACAGTAGATGACTCGCAATAATTTAATGTCGCATTTTTGGCTGGGGTTGTCAAAATCCGATAATTTGGTGTCGCATTAATTTCCTGAATTAGAGTATTTAATTTCATTACCCCAGTGGGCACTCATAATTGGGAATTATTTTTCATAATTTCTAAGTGAGCATTATTATACATTGGTTTAACAAGACATTTCACTGGATCGCTCTGGCTGTTATGACCAGTAAGCTGGACTGTACTAAATATGACATCATTATAATTTTGTAAATGTCCAAATGACGTCATTAAAACTAGAAAAAAGTACAACGTAATGTCATCCATAATGTTATAGGATAGCATTTCTCTTAAACTGTTGTGCAGTTTGAATGTTTAAAGAATAGAACAATTAAAATTGTTTGGGGTAATAAATAGAATATTAAATTTGTTACCATTTCATTTATTATCAAATTTATTTCCCTTCTGAAATAATTTTCCTTTATCACTTGCTAAAGCTCGTGACAAAGAATTTTTTTTTCACTGGAGACATAAATTTGATAATAACTGGCAACTCATTTGATATCCTAATATTAATACTGTTATTAATATTATTACTACTATTACTACTACTAATTAGGTTTGCAATGATATGGCCAAAACCGTAATGCAATATATTGTGATACAGCAAACCCATATTGCAGTACATACTGCAATACAGTTTGATTAATTAGCAAAATGTGATAATAGTCATATTTTTATACTATCATCTTAATTACTAAACATATCTCAGACAGGCAGACCTGTTCCAATTTCTGATGAAAAAAGATAATATATAGACACGGTAGATTTATATGCTTTAATTAAGTTTAACCTTTATTTTTATAACTTACTGTTATGGTCATATGTTTTATAAGATTAGATGGATGTTCATTAAGTAGATATATCGCAATACAAGAAACCATATCGTGGTATGTATTGCACTCGGCAAGTATTGTAATGTACCAGTATATCATTGCACTCCTTCTACTACTATTATCATTATTATTATTACATAAATATTTATTTAATGTGTTCTTTATTATAGGTTTCTTCTGTGATGCCCGTGGACTGTCTGAAGAAACTGGCCCCTGTGGGGCAGGCTACTACTGCCCAGGGGGACAGAACTCTTCCACACCCACAGAATACACTTGTCCTAAAGGTTCCTACTGTCCAACTGGAAGTGTTCAACCCACATCCTGTGAACCAGGTTTCGATTGGTTTTATATTTGTTTGTCATTGGTAGTTAAATCAATTACATAATTTTAATTAACTGCCACATTACCCTTTTATAATGACCTGTGCTGATGGCTAAAAATGTCAGTATTATTTATTATTATATGGTTAGTTATGTACAAATTAAGTAATGTCTACATCTATGTAAATAAGTGGTGTAAATTGACTTCTGTCTTCAATTCATCAAGGACCGTGAAGCCAGGGGAGTAGCTGGGCCATGACTCACCCCACCTCACCCATTTTATGGGGACAACTGAATAAAAATATTTTCAGACTTGGTGACAAAATGAAGTGGCCAAAAGCTGGAAAGTTTCCAGAGACCCTCAGGAATGTTGCTGGTATTCAGCCACCTACTTTACAGTGGCCTGCCCTACTTTCAAATGCACTCCACAGACCCTGTTCATGTTCTTTTGGCACAGTAGATTTATTTTTCAGATTTGCTCTATATACATGTAGATAGGTGGTCGGTCATCAGATCAATCCTTCTCAGTGATCCTTTTTGCAGTTTGGGCTATTTTCTGTTCCAATCAGTGGTCCACAACTTCATCAAAAGCTGTGATATGTGCTGTTCTGTCTTTGGGAAAGTGCATATAAAAGACCCCTTACTGCTTATCAGAAAGAGTAGCCTATGTGGCAGCAGCGGGTTTCATCTTAAAAAAAGAAGTCATTATGATGATATGGCTAACATCCAATAGCCAACGATAAGGTAAAAACCAATGTGCTCTAGAGGCGTTATTGAATAAAACAAACTTTTCTATATAAATAGGTTTTGTGGCAGTGTTGACCTAAGCATTTGATTTTCATGGGACGCACTGTGCAATCTGTTCATATTTGTTTGTTATTTTAGGAAAGTACCAGTCATACACTGGCATGGCAACTTGTGAGCTCTGTCCCAAGACAATGTACTGTAATCCGTACACAACAGGTGATAACTCAACTGGAGTTATTGATCCCGTCGATTGTCCAGCTGGCTACTACTGTCCACAAGCCACTGAGTATGCCCATCAGAACCCATGTCCATCGGGAACATACAGTGGAGAAACTAGACTTGACGCGGAAGGTTTGTAATAAAAACACAAAGTGTATATTGGTTATATTCATAGCAATTGTTTGTCCATCAGGAACGTACAGTGGAGAAACTTGACTTGATGCGGAAGGTTTGTAATAAAGTGTATATTGGTTATATTCATAGCAATTGTTTGTCCATCGGGAACATACAGTGGAGAAACTTGACTTGACGCGGAAGGTTTGTAATAAAAACACAAAGTGTATATTGGTTATATTCATAGGAATTGTTTGTCCATCAGGAACATACAGTGGAGAAACTAGACTTGATGCACCAGGTTTATAATAAAAACACAAAGTGTATATTGGTTATATTCATAGTAATTGTTTGTCCATCAGGAACATACAGTGGAGAAACTAGACTTGATGCACCAGGTTTGTAATAAAAACACAAAGAGTATATTGGTTATATTCATAGCAATTGTTTGTCCATCAGGAACATACAGTGGAGAAACTAGACTTGATGCGGCAGGTTTGTAATAAAAATACAAATGGATGTTGGTTATATTCATAGCAATTGTTTGTCCATCAGGAACATACAGTGGAGAAACTAGACTTGATGTGGCAGGTTTGTAATAAAAACACAAAGTGTATATTGGTTATATTCATAGCAATATATTTTGTACTAAAATCGATAAGACTGGATATATTCTTCACTAATCACAAGATGCTGTAAGTTTCTGGAAATTTACATTTAATTTTAAAACTGCATGCTTTTAATGGGTGTCTTTTAGTTGGGCAGAACACGCTCAACTTTCGTGAACACCTAGTCTCATCACTTTTACCCAATAATTCATGAGTACATGTACTATCAGTATTGTTAATACATCCCAAGGATTCCATCCTGTACAGAGATATATTACATAATAAATCTGTAATTTCTGTTGACAGTTCAATGCACTTCCTGTAATTATGGCATGTACTGCAAGACTCCGGGACTGACAGCAGTCGAAGGACTATGTGAAGCTGGGTACTATTGTGCCATAGGTTCCAATACATCAACGCCAACTGATGGAGTTATGGGCGACATTTGTCCAGAAGGACGGTATTGTGAAGCAGGCTCATTCACTGGTAAAAACATTATTTACAATGTAGTTTAGCAGAATCTTCTTTCTACAGTTTATAAAAACAATTCTATATGATTTCCATGTTAATATAATATTTGTGAAAGGGTATTTAAAATTATATATTGTAATAAAGGAGTTTGTACCAATTACATTAAACTGAAAGTGGTTAATTTTTACTTACTACAATTAATACTCAAAAGAATTTAAACGTCAAAGGAAATTTTTTGATAGTTTTTATAAGTACAGTATAACCTCAATTTACCGCTTACTGTCGTACCATTGTGATTTTGGCATTATGTCGAGTTGGTGGTAAAGTGAGGGTGCCAAGGATGCGCCACCAAATATTATTGTCACGTGATCATCAGAGCGTCTTTTTGTCTTGTACCACTTCTTTGAACTGCAGAATCACTGCAATGACAACTAACTAACACAGTGGTGTTGTCAATCATTAGACAATAACAAAAGTAACAACTCCTGATGAGTTTAATTAAGACCAATATACACCTGTCGAGCCACTTGATTACAGCTAATTGAAGCATTGACAATACAATCAAGGGGACTGTAACATATAAAAAGTGTTTTGTTAAAAAACATGTTTGGTGGATAGCAAGGGTGGCGCTAAACAGAGGGAATTAACAATGAAAACAAATGGTACTTGGAAGAAAGTTGGCGATACGAGACATTGGCGTTAAATTCTGTGTGTGTGTGATAAATCGAGGTTATACTGTGTATATATATATATATACACACACACACACACACACCCACACCCACACACACCTACTCACACCCACCCACACACACACACAATGTTTTTCCATTATCAGCACTTTCTACAGCATTTGATAAACTAGTCATTGTACAGTGGTTGGGACAGGAATAAAGCCAGTCAGGGAATGAGTTCTCCGAGGGATTCAATCATATAACCAAAGCATAGGTAAACTCTTTACCAAGTGAGGTAGATACCACCCCTGCAGATTAAATATTTATTTATTTAACAACCCCCAACACAAAAAATATACATTGGCTATTGGGGGTCATACTGCAGAGTGTTGGTGTATCATAAGACAAATATTACCTTCCTTAAGGATATCCATTTAAATCTGTGAAAAACATACCTTTTGTGATGTTTCTGACGTATGTGTGAATTGGGTGGGGGGGGGAGGGGTGTCAACTACAGAGTGTTTGTGTATCATAAGACAAATATTACCTTCCTTAAGGATATCCATTTAAATCTGTGAAAAACATACCTTTTGAGTTTCAAGTGTGATGTTTCTGACGTATGTGTGAATTGGGTGCAAATTTGAGGGCGGTGGCGTATTTTCATTTTCTTGCCGTTCTCCTGTGAACTGGTTATTGTGTGTTTGTCGACCGGACATGGGAAACTCTCTAACAGTTGGGAGATCTTTTGGTGATAATATTAAATAATTCCCATAATCATTATGTATTGTTGTGGTCCTTTTTCATTGCCTGTGTGTTGTAACGCTATACAAAGACTTGCATTCTGGGTTGGACTGGGTACAATAGCCATGTTGTTGTCGTTCACGGGTAGCGTGTGAACATTGTGGTAACAGATGCTAGCCGGGGAGACTGCAAATATATATATATATATATATATATATATATATACAAAGGAATTTTATAAATCTTTCTTTATGAGAAAAAGTCTGAAAAGTTGGTTTACTTGTGATAGCGTGTACTGTAGGACCATCTTCTTACATGTATTGGAAGAAGTTTACATTTGTTTTATGAGGAAGTGTTAGAAAGTTTACTTGCTTGTGATAGTATACAGGATTATTCTTCCATATGTATACATGTATAAAGGATTTTTATAAAATTTTATGAGAAAAAAGAGTGATGAGTTGATTTTCTTAGATGGTGTGGAAGACTGTTTACGTACAAAGAAAGGAATTTTATAAAATTTAATAGAAAAGTTATAAAAATTGGTTTGATTTAATGGAAAAGTTATAAAAATTGGTTTGATAGCAAAAAGTTAATGAAAAAATTTATATTAAAGTTCAATAGTGAAATAACTTTGTGACAGTGTAGTGGATTCTTTGACAACGTTCATTATGAAATACATGTACTTTGAAGACAGTGCATCTCCACAACTATTTGGATACTTCACTAACCAACACAGGAATGGGGCTAAACGCCACAGATGCTGTCATGTTTGGTGTAGATTTTCACTAAGGTAAATGTCATAGAATATTAAACCCTTATGGGAATAATAAAAATTATTCATAGTTTGTAGAACATCATAAGTTGTCATTGAATATATTAAATTCTTCTTTGAATATGTTCCACCAAAGTTTATGTCCATGGATATAACATATTTCAGGACTTTGATTCTAGGAATCTTGCTTCTGTTTTAAACAGGGGTCATTGATTTTTTCCATGTGAAATTATGTTTCACCTGAGATAATTTATTCACAGAACATGATTATCATCACTGACAAAATCAAATGATTTTCAATTAGATTGCTAATATTTGAACAGTGAAATATTTTTGAAATAATCAACTTTATAACATTTGTTTTTAATGAATGTGAAATGTTTCACCAGTTGATTTTTAAAAACCATCACGTTCAGTTTATAATATCATGAGCCAGACTCATCTCACTGCATAGTTAGTATTCCTCTTTACAGTATTTTACATAGTTTTATTTCATCAAGCAAAAGCAATTTTTCAAGTTAATAGTGTACTCAAATCAACCACAACTGTTTGTCTCTAACAACTATAATATTTTCATGAATGCCTCAGGTAATAAACATTAAGTATCCTGTAGTGTTACAGCCTGCCAACATACCACAGATAGCTGACAACTGATCATGTGGTAACGGTTGTATATCTATACAGTTATATTAAATAATATGGTAATCTCTATTAATATTACTGTATTATTGCTCTCTGTCATGGTTAATTACATTTGTGGTGGTTGTATTTATTTTCGTGCTTATATCCAATTAAGGTTCAAGAACACTGTCCTGAGAACACAACTCAGATTCCTATGCTGTCTGTCCATGACAGAGGTTAGTGTTAGTAGGAGACACGAAACCCGCTGCTTTTCTATAAAAGAGCAAGGGATCTATTATATGCACTATCCCAGACAGAATAGCACATACCACAGCCTTTGTTAAACCAGTTGTGGACCACTGGTCGGTGTAAGCTTTATACACCTACCCAATGAGCCTTGCGGAGCACTCACTCTGGGTTGGAGCCGACACCAAGATTAAAAATCCCATGCCTCGACTGAGATTTGATCTCACTACCTACCAGCCTCGAGTCCGATATCTTAACCACTGCGCCACGGAGACCGGTGTGGGTGAAGCTAATTTGTCTTATACCCCATATGTAATTTTTAACCATTTACTGATCTTTTGTTCCTAGTGTGGATATCCTTGTTCTTTATTATTATTTATTTACTACATTCATTTCTTTGTTTTAAAAAAATTGGATTTTAATTGACATATGTTTCAGACAATTTTGTGTTCCAAACATTTGCAGTTAAAAATTGGTTTTATCGATGGAACAATATTTCATCCCTGTCAAGTGACTTCTTCTGCATCCGCGTGGTACGGAATCGTTAATGAATTGCTAATCATTATTCTCTTGCATTACTTTGATTAATTAACTATATAGTTTAACATGTCGACAAGATAAATTTGTTGTAGTAACATCTTTCAGGGTAAATGGGCTTTTAAGCACATTCGACTCAGGGTTAAAGAACACACAGAGGGTACATAAAAAGCCATTTACCTCTTGTGATGCCTCTACAACTTATATTCTGTGTGGCAGTAGTGATTTCTCCATTAAACAATGTGCAATAAATACATGTATTACACGTCTGACACCTAATAGCTATTTATTAACCAATTTGCTATTGTTAAACGTGTATTATATAGAGGATATTAAACAAGTTGCCATTTATTATCAAATTTACATGTATGTCCCGAGTGAAATAATTTTTCTTTGTCACAAGTGACAATAGAAAATTATTTCACAAGGGACATAAATTTGATAATGGTAACGAGTTTAATATTCTATTTATTACAACAAATAATTTTTATTGTTCTATTCTTTAAACTTTCTAATTGCAAAACGGTTTTAGAGTTAACATTACGTTGTACTTTTTCTAGTTTTAATGACACCAAACATTTGCACTTTTACAAAATTATAATGACGTCATATTTAGTACAGTCAAGCTTATTGGTCATATCGGGCAGAGAGACCCAATGAAATGCCCTGTTAAACCAATGTATAATAATCCTCACTGAGAAATTATGAAAAATAATTCCCAGTTATGAGTGCCTGCTGGGGTAATAATGTTTGATACCTAATAGCTATTTATTAACTAATTTGCTGTTGTTAAACATGTTTAAATTTTAACCCTTGCAGTGCCATCTTACAAACATATTCAAATTTTAACCATTGCAGCATCATATTACAAAACTGTTCAAATGTTAATCCTTGCAGTGTCATCTAACAAAACTGTTCCAATTTTAACCCTTGCACTGACATTTTACAAACATGTTCAAATTTTAACCCTTGTAGTGACAACTCACAAACCTACTCAAATGTTTACCCTTATATAGATAATCTTAAAAACCTGTTCAAATTTTAACCCTTGTGACATCATACAAGCATGTTCAAATTTTAACACTTGCAGCGAGATCATACAAAATTGTTCAAATTTTAACCCTTGCAAAGGCATCTTACAGGTTTAATTCAAATGATAACCCTTGCAGTTATACAATACAACTCGCATGTTCATGTAAAGATCAAATGTTAACCTTGACAGCAGGGTGTTATTAAAGAAACATTATGTCCTGAAGACATTGCCAGGAAGATTTAATATCAATTGTACTATAATAAGAACACCTTTGGTGTGTATTTTACATGGATAGTAAAGACAATAACTAGTTCAAACAGTACCATGTCTGCTTGTGAACCAGTCGGTTATCGGATCGATTCTTCTCAGCGGACCCATTTGCAGTTTAGGCTATTTTCCATTCCAACCAGTGGTCGACAACTGGTTCATCAAAGGCTGTTGTCCTGTCTGTGGGATGGTGCATATAAAAGACCCCTTGCTGCTTATCAGAAAAGAGTAGCTTATGTAGCAGCAGCGGGTTTCTTCTAAATACATGTCAGAATGACCATATGATTGATGTCCAATAGCCGATGATAAGATTAAAATCAATGTGCTCTAGAGTAGTTTTGCGCCGATTACAATTGAAAGTTGATCGGTTGGGGCTCCAGCGATGTGATGATCGATTACAACTGAAAGTTGATCGGTTGGGGCTCCAGCGATGTGATGATAATTACAACTGAAAGTTGATTGGTTGGGGCTCCAGCGATGTGATGATCGATTACAACTGAAAGTTGATTGGTTGGGGCTCCAGCGATGTGATGATCGATTACAATTGAAAGTTGATTGGTTGGGGCTCCAGCGATGTGATGATCGATTACAATTGAAAGTTGATTGGTTGGGGCTCCAGCGA
>JAULBS010106261.1:0-15527 GCA_032355785.1 Symmetromphalus regularis | reverse complement strand
TAAATGCAAATAATCTTTTCATTATTATTTTGCCAATGTTCCTGTTGTATTATTCACTATATTGCAGTTGTGGATGCAGGATTTTCAGAAAGGGTGGTCCACATGTGGATTTCAGAAAGTGAGGGGGGGGGGGGGGAGTCGTCCAAAAGTGATGAGTGAATAGAAATAGGTAAAAACGGTTAATTTTCACCTCATTCCACTTGGAAAAGGGTAAAAAAAACTAAAACACATTCGAGAAGAAGGGAGGTTCTTACGCCCTCGACCCCACTCTTCATCTGGATCCCCTACAGCATCTTATATTTCATGTTCTATGTCATTTTTTATCTTGGGAATAAATTTTCAACAAAAAATATTTTAGCTCAGAGCATTTTGATACACAAATGAGCTTGAGTATATTGTAAAGAATGAGAAATTTTATATTCTTAATTTATCATTATCTTTGGTTTCTATTTCAGTATGCACTCGAAAGGTTAAAAGTCATGTGCGAAGAAGCTCTGTGTTCGAACCTGACGATAGAAACCGTTTGTGAAATTTTGGTTTTGGCAGATCTTCACAGTGCTGATCAACTGAAAACTCATGCAATAGATTTCATTAATAGGTCAGTATTTTTATACATTACGGTATTTTCATTAAATCTGTAAAACCTGAAAATCTGAAACAATGTGCAATAGATTTTATTACTAGGTCAATGTTTTTACACATTATATTTTCACTAAGTCTATAAAACCTGAACATTTTAAACCATGTGCAATACATTTTATTAATTGGTAACACTTTTTCACATAATTATAATTATTTTTACGATTTCATAGTTATTTTGTTATCCTTTGTTATTTTATTAATTAAAGTTGAATTTCAGTGATTTTTCTTTTTGGTGAATTTTCGTATTTATTTGGTTTGTCATTAAACCAAAAAAGTCAAAATTTCCAAAATAAAACCCCATTTATAGATAGGTTGTTGTTATCTAAGTGGTCTCTATAGTGGGTTCAAGTATTTTTATTTTAAACTGCTTCTTTCAGTCATGCTACGGATGTAATGGATACGCAGGGATGGAAAGCCATGATCTCGACACACCCGCATCTCATCGCAGAAGCCTTCCGGGCACTCGCCAGTCAACAAGGACCACCCCTTGGTCCACCCAGGAAGCGAGTCAAACCATGATATTCATTGTGTGCTAGTTGTCTCCCTTTGTAAGACTAAAACTTTCTCCACTGACGCATGGTCTGAAAACATCTCTGGTGCGACGATGTAATTATGTGCAAGACTATCTTGTCCTATACTTTATTTAAGATGAAATATTTATTTAATAATCAATTGTAATTCTTTACATTTTTAGTACCCGTCAGAACGTATTTTGAAATGTATATTGGTTCCACACCCACAATATTTTATAAATATTTTAATACTATCTATTACTGGCGAATAACTCCTGCCCGATGCTCGACTATCGTTTATAGGAAAATGGTGACTGTTTTTGTCCTCTCCTTTTTTCAGTTCTCCTCTGAAATATCTTACTAGGAATGATTTTCTGAGGAGTGGTCATTTGCTCCTGCTATTTTTGAAATGGATAGGATTGTGATAACAAGTTTGGAATTACAGAGTCAAATATTGAAATTATTAGAAAATGTTACCAAATCAAATGATTTGAATGTGTCAGACTTAAAAAGAACAAGACTTCAAATTGAATTGAACCTACTGTTTGTGATTGGAGTCGAGTTCCCTATGTCAGTGGTTCCCAACCTTCTCCACTCGCAGACCCCTTGGGACATTTTACAAATCTCAAAGGACTCCCACAACTGCATTTACTCTGTTTGGTCAGATATCCCTTTGACTTCATGGACACCAAAATAATTCTGTGGACTTCGGGTTGGAAACTACTGCCCTATGTGATGTTTTTTCACTATGTACTACTTGTTTACAACAGTGGTGTGGATATTCATAAAAAGTGCTTCAGTTGCTCTGATAATGAGCATGTTCGGGTGTATACTGACCATAAGACTGACAGGAGACAGTCTATAACTGTGAACAGACGTGTGTGAATGCTGATCATTAGCCTCCAAGAGGGAAACTCTTCATCACTTTTCTGCCATACAAAGGTAAACTTCAGTATCTACACAAATAGAGAAGCTGAGAAAAATGCCCTTCCAAGACATGTTATTTGATATCATTGGTGACCAGTTTCTATGGATACTTGGGCTAATAGAAGCATTAAATTTGTGCAGAACGTGTTCCCAATTCCAGTCTGTGTGATCATTAGCTTGTGTTTACATACAAGATAGAACAGACACAACAGACTTCAAAAATGGTAAAGACTCAGTTTCGGCCAACATGTCTGATACTGTAGTTTACCTGTGTATGGCAGTTTTGATCTTACTTGGATTTTAACACCCAGTGAAAACCTATTTGGAGAAGAATTTCCAACAATGTTCAGCCTCGTGCCAGGACGAAATGATGTTTATGCGACTACAAGTCAGGGAATGTAAGTCCAATAAATACTTAAACCAAAGATGTGGAATTGTTTAAGAAAAAAAACTTTAACGTTTCTTAACCTTTGACTTTGATGGTTATTTTGTGACAAGATTAAATTTGTGCAGAACATGTTCCCAATTCCAGTCTGTGTGATCATTAGCTTGTGTTTCTCATATCGACCCAGTAACATCTTCCCAGGTGACTTTTATTCCATTGGTCATCATTTGTGTTGTAAAACAATCTCTTTATTAAGAGCACCTGGTTGCGAGATTATAGTCCAGGAACAAACTTTGATACTAATAAGCATGTTTGTGTCCTGGACTAACCAGATCAGTAAAGTTGTGAATGAAGAAATGTTCTTACGGTCAGTTGTTATCATCTGTGTTATTCAAATGTGAAAATAAGATATTACGAATGATTTATTCGGATATGAAAAAAAATATTACCAGTATCACGTAATTCAAATTTATTACCCCAGTGGGCATTCATAATTGGGAATTATTTTCATAATTTCTCAGCGAGCTTTATTATGCATTGGTTTAACAAGGCATTTTATTGGGTCTCTTTAGCCGTTATGACCAATAGGCTTGACTGTACTAAATATGACATCATAATTTTGTAAACATGCAAACGACGTCATTATATCTAGAAAGAAGAACAACGTAATGTCAACCATAATGTTATAGGATAGCGTTTCTCTAAACTGTTACACAATTAGAAAGTTTAAAGAATAGAACGATTAACATTGTTTGGGGTAATAAATAGAATATCAAACTCGTTTACATTTATTATGAAATTTATGTCCCTTGTGAAATAATTTTCCATTGTCACTCGCTAAAGCTTGTGACAAAAATTATTTCACTCTGGACATAAATTTGATAATAAATGGCAACTCGTTTAATATCCTCTATATACAAATAAGATATTACCAATTGTGTTCTATTCAGATATAAAATATTACCAGTTTTATTCAAACATAATGATATTACCATTTGTGTTATTGAAATATAAAAATAAGATACACGTACAAGTATCTTTACGTGCAAATGATATAAATGAAGATAATCAGATGTGTTGATGTATTTAAGAGTAATTAGTTGCAACAGATTTATGATGTAAAATTGCTATAATTTTTTACTATTAAATACCATAGTAAACACAGTAACATACCCATTTATATCTATGATATCCATATAATTCATGTGTATTGATATTTATATGTGTATCTTATTTTAATATTCGAATAAAACATAGTTGACAACAGTGGACTGTTCCTTCAAGAATTTTGTTAAGAATGATTTTTCATTCCCGATTTTATTGCTGCTGGGGAAAAAAAAAAGGTTTTGTGCATCTTCAATTTTTTTTTTTTTTGAAGCGCCTCACTGAACTTGTTTTATATCTCAAGATGTGATTTCAAACAATTTCTAATCATTTGATGAGAGGGGCAAGTGTTCATTTCTCCTCCTGATAATAATTACAATTTAATTCTAGGACAGTTGCCAACATTTTTCAGCTTGTAGACCCTAGACACATTTTACAAATCTCTGAGAACCCCACATCTGCATTTACTCTGTTCAGTCAGATTTCCCATATTAGGGGCGGACACCCAAAATATTTTTCTCCTTGGGTCAGTGGACCTAAAGTTGGGAAAAGCTTTCTAGGGACACCTGTTTGGTAATTCTTAAAAGAATTATTTTTGGAATTCCAAATGAAAGCTATTGAATTCTGTTGACAAATGCATAAAATGTTTGGCAATCTTTACTGTTCCAGTTTTATACCCATGGTGGAACTGATCCCAACATAGTGGCACAAACAAACTCCCACAATTTCTTGTTTAGAATTAGTCAAATCTAGTGTTTTTGCAATAGATTAAAATGTATTGTAATACAGGGCCTGTATTTTCTAAGCTCTCTTAGCACTATAATACCGTAAATTTGTCTTGGTGACGTCATTTTTTGTAGTCACAGTATACAAAAATCATGAAAAATGATGTCATTTTTTGTAGTCACAGTGTACAAAAATCAAGAAAAATGACATCATTTTTTGTAGTCAGTGTACAAAAATCCAGAAAAATGACGTCATTTTTTTTGTAGTCACAGTATACAAAAATCATGAAAAATAACATCAGTGACAAATCGTAGCTACGAATGCTTTGAAAATATGGGCCCAGGTGTGTATGCCAAAATGGTGACTTTTGTGGCAGGCAAAGCATTAAGAACACTATAGATTCAGTCGCAGTAGGAGGAACTGGAAAGATTTTCAAAAAAACTATTTACAAGCAAATTTGACATGTTTTTGGTTCATCGTATCACATGAATAAAAAATCTATTTGCTTTAAATGGGGTTTTTGGGTGGGATTCCCACCCTTGAAATTACCAGTGGCAGTCGGCAGTGTTGTTACGAAAGCTACTGTAAAAATATTATTACACTAACATTGTACTGCCATACCAAACACATCAACATTTATTTATTTATTTAATGACTCCCCAGCACAAAAGAAAACATTGGCTATTGGGGGGTTAAACATTGACATATATATATACATGAAAGTACAAGTATGTTAATTTTCTTGAATTTGCCGTAGCAGTTCCACAGTAAAAGGATTTTTACAGCTAAGTAAAAGTCAATTTTTATACGCTGGGTTTTAACACAAAAAGTAGCAGAACTACATATCTTTAAACTCAATGGCACCTTTAAATTTGTGATGTTTTTTTGGAGGGATGTCTGTTTGCCTGATTAAGATGGATGCACATACTATTTATGAGAGCGAATACTTAGAAAAAATATGACTTGTCATCTATAAAATGTTTATTGAGATCATTACATTGTTTTAGTGAGCACTCTACCAAAAGAAAACAGTGATGTTGTCTTTACTTCCACATTATCATACATTGTATTTGTTCCGTGTTCTGCGTCAAAATGTACATAATATTTTGGTTGAAAATTTAAAACCAAGCTGCACATAAAGTTGTATTTAATGTCATTTGTTGTGTTGTCATTTATTATTAAAGTCAAGTAAGTATATTGGGAATGGTACAGGTCGACAATAGTTTAAATTTTAAAGTATTTTGAGATTAAAACAAAATTGGTTACTGAAGGTTGCCATTTTGAGTGAGCTTCCAGTGCCATGGCCAGAGGTTTAAAACTGTGTGGATTTGTAGTTTTATAAGTATGGTCAGGAAAAAACTATGCTGGCTATGGCCTAGAATTTTGGACTCTCAAGCCGATGACAGTGGTTCAAAACCCAAAGAAGGCCAACTCATTTAGTATGTTAAACGTCCCAAAGTTTGAATTGACCGATTATACATGTATATACTAGATGTATTTGCAAAATAATTCAACACACACAGGATTAACTCTGCGACATTTAAATTGCAAAAAAATAAATAATAATTCCTTGTGGCACTACATATGAATGAAAGAAAGAAAATTACACCCCAGCATATATTTATTCAATGGCTATTGGACTTAAAATGTGTGCAACTCTGTCTTACATGGAAATCATGCAACATGAGCTACTATTTTCTGATATTTTCCTGCTTTTGCACAGGATAATAATACAACAGCCTTTGTTACACCACTGGAATGAGAAACTGATAAAATGGGTCTGCTGAAGGGGTTAATCACGCAATTAGAAAGTTTAAATAGAACTATTAAAATGGGGTAATAAATAAAATATCAAACTTGTTGCCATTTATTATCAGATTTATGTCCCTCATGAAATAATTTTTATTAGTCTCTTATTAAAGCATGTAACAGAAAAATCATTTAATTCTGGATATGAATTTGATAATTAATTTCCTCTATTATGCTGTTAATGGAAAAATCTAGCAGATTTACATATCAGAATTACCAAACGTCTGACATCCAATATGATTAATAAATAAAAATATATAGTGCTCTAGTGGTCACTAAACAAATTTCAAAAAATTACCTGGAAATAATAAAACAAGATATTGCAGTGTATGTTTATTTTATGAATAATGGTAAGCACAAAAATAGATTCTAAAACCAGCAGTTTAACTGCAACACTGGCAATAATAGAAGGCATCCATAAAGTACATATTTCAAGAGGGGTAGGGGGTTTCGGACATCACATGCAAAGGGCATACATGAACCTTATGAGCTGCGGGACCCAACTGGTCTGTTTTAGTGAAATAAACAGCTTGTTTCTGACAAGATTTTACACTTAATTATTCTTGATGTATACAATTTCAGCACCTTATTGCATTCTGTACACTTTTCAGTGTGGATGCACAGCATACGCACATAAATAGTGGAAATGGAGCTGATGGAATGTACAAAGGGTGTACGTGGGGTGGAGGAAGGAATAAATTGTTCTGTTATTTAGCAAATGTACTTCATGGAAGCCCCTTTGTTATAACAAATGACCTGACTATGCAATACACTCGTCTAATTACTAAACCCATCCCCAACCCCAGTACTATCACTCTTATTAAACATTAAATCAATGCATTAATACATTACAAAAAAGAAAGAAAGAATTGTAAAATATAAACAATTTATTATAAGCAAAAATAAAAATTTCATGCGTAATGTTCACTGATAAATTTCTGTTTTAAAAATCTGCATAATATTTTTGGCTAGGGTGATGCAAATGATATTAATATTATTGCATTTTAATTTAATTTCATTGTTTGCTTTATATACCTGACTGATTCTTATCAAGAAATATTAAAGAATGGACTTTTTAAAACCAGTTCGAATTAGGACAGCATAGGAACCAGTGGCATAAGTAGCAGATCCAGAGGGGTGTGCAGGGGGTCTGGACTCCCCCACCCCCTTTTCTAGAATTTAATTTTTTTTTTAATTTTTTTTTTCCATGTAGAAGGATAGGAAAAGTAATAATTTTTTCTCAGTCCTATTCACCCATCACATTTGGACCCCCACCCCTTTCAGAAATCCTGCATCCACACCTGATAGTGTATGCAGGGCTACAGGGGCAGTTGCCCCAGGTACAAAATTCTTAGGGAAGCAAAATTTCAAAAAAAAAAAAAAGAAGATAGAAATAATAAATAAAAAATAGTGCACCCTTCCCATCACAGAAAATATTTCAAATATTTTACAGTTTTCAATATGACTGAGCAAATAAACGTAACATTTTGCAGTATTTTTCTCGCTAATTATAAACATACCATCCTCGTGTAATCCTAATCGGTGAATTACATAATGCCTATTTATAGCATGATTTCCTGATTTGAAGATACTGGTACCGTAATGTTCCATAACTTGCATTAACATTTTTTATAATTAATTAGAGGGTCCAATACTTGTTTTGCCCCAAGTGCAGACGACCCTCGCTATGCCACTGATGGGAACAAAGCATTCATTATTAATAAGAAACAAAATAAGAATGGATTTCATGCACAGCTTAATCTCAACAACAATCTTTATACAATTTAAATGACTATAATTAAATTTCTGTTATAATCATTACAGTTTAAAGGTGTCTCATTGGTCAAGCCATTAGCAATGAGTTTTGTTCATTTCTCAATGAACGTAAAATTACGTAGTCATGAACTTCATTTTAACAGCTGTGTTTACAAACTATACATGCCAGGTGCACCCGTCTTTAAAAAATCAATAGTATTAAACAAAGATAAATAATTTGCCTACTCTTTTAGTAAAGATAACATACATGTAGATAATATTTTGGGCAACAAAATCAATAAAATTTAATTATTAGACCAAAAAATAAAAATATACTAGTCTAGTATATGCACAGTTTCAATGGCAGATTTCAACGTTGCCTTTGGAGATCGCAATACCATACTTGAATTAGACATGGAGATATTTGGACTTTTCTGAGATGTTTGATCACAACTTCGATGATTTAATGGCATCAACAAATAATGAAGATGGGATAAAAGAAATGAAAAATAAGTTGGAATGCAACCTCGAGCCAAGCACGTCACTAATGTCAACATCCAGGTTTAAGAAGTTAACTGAGGAGGAACTATGATGTCATTTAAAAATATTTGTTCTTTAGTATTCTTGAGCTTTATTTTTGCAATACTTTCCCAAAATAAATGAAAATAAAATATGTAATTACTAAAAATGTATCTCCCTAATTTAATTATAAGGAATGTTTCTTATTTCTTTTAGATTCATCGGGGTATGAACAAAAAAACATTCCCAAACGTTTGTGTGAACGGCTTTGCCGATTCACACAGTTTGCAGATGTTTTTTTTGTTCATACCCCAATGAATCTAAAAGAAATAAAGAGACATTCCTTAAATGAAAATACATTTTAAAACAAACAGCTATTGTTTTTTGTAGTCAAAAATGTTTGGGTTTTTTAATTAAATGTTATAAATAATCAACCAAGATACTTTTTGTTGTTGTTTCTTTGTGAAATGTATCACAATCATATGCGGAAATAGTGACGGCAGCCTAGGATGTCCCGATCCCTTCTTTCCTCGCCATAATTTTTTTCCTCATTATAATTAGACCTTCACATACTTTCAATCCATTTTCAGAATGATTTTCTTTAAAGAGGATACCCTACTAAAACAGTGTGATAAAAAACAAAAATTAATCATATATTTTAAATAAGTTTTAAATATTTAAATTTGTTCATAAAAAAAACCTTTGAGTAATATTTTGTGCCTTCCAAAATAGTATGATTTATCTGTCCCTTTTTCATTGCAAGATGGTGCATGTCTATGATGTCAGTGGCACCAAAGGCAGGGATTTACCGGACTAGCATAACTTGCATAAAGGACACAATAAAATGTCATCTGGACCCCCCAAAATCAGAGACACGGCATCCTATGGGACTCATAAAAATATGAAAACTGTTTTGGTTATATAATCGAATCAGTCATGAATAAACAATAGGGACTGGAGTGGAGGGTGAACTGGGTCATTTTAGTGCCATAAAAAGAATTCATTTATTCAATATAAAACAAATAAAAATTAAAAAATAATAAATCTTTTTTTCTTAATGCAAAACCTGTTTTCTACAACTCTTGACTAAATTGTGGACCATCAGAAAATAAACAGGCGAGTCCCAGGGACCCCTCTTTTATAAAAAGACAGGTAAACCCCTGCAAAGGTATTTGACATCTTAAAATTCTTCAATCTGTTTGCATTTTGTGCCTAGATAGTGCAGAAAAAGAATCCTGTCTCTGTAAGTAAGTATATTACTAGCTGCCTGGAAGGTAACAATAACCACAATGCCACACAAAAGCAGACAATAAAACAAACAAAGCATATAATAAATTAAACACATGCAAAATATTCATGTACGTGTATATCCATTCATAAGGATAAAAATATTTATAAAAATTATCTTTCTGATGGTTCAACCCGAGGCCTTTATTAAACCAAACATGCTGGTTGTCTAACATATCAGACTTTACTATCCATACAATAATAATCATTATGTGACAGGCAAAACTTAATTTTGTTCAAATCAGCCTCTTTTTAATCATTTTAAACCAAATACTTGAAATATCAGAAAACTGGCTGAAACTAAGTTTGTTCCTGGGTGAACCCTGCTATTTCTCTGATTGTGGCTTGATAAAGGTAGTTAGTTGAAACATCTGAAACTGTCATTAATAAAAGGTAAAATAGTTACACTCAGCTAAAAGAAAAGGCATAAATAAAACGTAACCATGGATACGTAATGTAATATATATATTCATACATTATGAAGAACAGGAAGGTGACAGGTGATTGGCTATTCTGTATCACATGATACTTTATTATTAAGAAGAGACACTTCATTGGCTATATTAAATTATTAAGAAGAGACATTTGATTGGCTATAAAATATATAATATACCATATGATTTTCACTACCCAATTATACATTCAGGAAGTTTTTAAAAATTTACATCTTTGTATGAATAGAAAAATGTTGAGTTGTGAGACCTCTTATAACTTTAAAAAACAAAAATTTACTAAATAAACTTTTACCTGAACCTATTACAAATATGAGCTTTGAAATTGATTATATCTTCACTGTATTACATGTGATAGTACATATGAGAAAAAGACAAACAATTAAAAAATAACAATCCATATTAAAACAAAACATCGTGTAAAACAGTATTTGTACAAGTGTTAATGAATAAAATCGTAATTCAGAAAAATTATTATTTGACAATTTCTAAACATATGCAGCAGCACACAAACAATCCCATAATTCACTTCAACATTAGTGAATCAACCAGTTTTCAATCCTAAAATCCTCTTCATTAAAACACATGGACCCCAGCCCATAAAAATCCTATAGCTTTTATACTTTCTTTAGCATATTTTTAAAATATTACCATAGGTGTAGGGGTTCCCATTTTTGTAGGGGGTGTCAATTTTTGCCCGAATTTAAGGGTTTTAAAAGAAAATGCCACCTTAATTGTTTCATATCAGTGAATAAGACATTTGCTCCAGCTTTTGGGGGGGGGGTCAATGTCCTCCTCACCCCCACCCGTTCACCTGTCTCGTATGTTTATGAGTATTCACAGATATGTTTTTGTATATATTCAGGTGTATATCACTCTATGTTAAACAAAATACATAAACCAAAATGTATTTACAAAGTAAGATCCAACATACCCCATAGTAAACTCTAGACAGGCTCTTAGCTCTTTAGCAAAATGTGTTTGTCATACTTGCATTAAAGCATTCACACAACAAGCCTTAGGATTTCAAATTTCATGGGAAACACTTTTGTCAGTTCCGTGCTTTTGGATCATGGGAACCCATCAGAAATCGTTTTTCGGTAACCCAAATAACAAAGCAGTGATACGAAAATCATGGGAAATGAAATTTTAGTTCCGTGATTTTGACGACACGGTACCAACGATTGTTACCGTGAAATGCTATGTCCTGCATAAGATAGAAACAAAAACGGCCTTTAAAAGCAGGTATGTATTTAATACAAATGATTTGGTTCTAGATTAGATAGGAATAAAGGTGACAGGTGATTGGGTATTGGGTATCACATGATGCTTGATTAAATTATTAACAGAAAAGTGACAGTTGATTGGCTATTGTGTGTCACATGATAAGTAGCATGTACTAGATTAAATTACTTATAAGAACAAATACGAATGAGTCACATATTAGATAAAATAACAGGAAGGTGATTAGCTGCTGTGTGTCACATGATACTAGAGTGAACAGAAAGATAATAGATAATTGACTGTTTAGTGGCACATGAATAAATGAACAGAAAAATGGTTGCTAAATAAATGTCATCACTTTAGTAGTTTTATTGCACAAAGGACTAAATGGCAATAAAGAGATAAATAATAGTTATTTAATAATTTTTATGGATTATTTAAATGAACTGAACTGCACTGGGGCAGACATAACTTTGGTAACTAAGATGAAATATACCCGCAAAATCTCTTAGCCTCGGTGACAAATATAACCCTGATTTAACACGACTCACTGAGTCATAGTCATACATTCAAACAATTGCCAATCATATTCAGATAAATTATTTACAATCTAGCCTATCAATACTGAAATTTTGTTTTAGGTAACCTCGTTCTGTACACATTTTTTATTTTTTTTAAATAAAAAGAAGAAAAAAAAATTCCATTAAAATCTTAGAATAGAAATGTGAAAACATTTTTACAAATTTTATTTCAAAATTAGTCTGTTTCGTTGGATATGTGCACAAAACCCTGATCTCAGTGGTTGCCATTTTGGAAAATGGCCACCTTTGTTGATACCACATACATGTACATACTGGGAAAATTTTAAATCTTTGGTGCATAGCATACCAATATTTGATCAAAGTTTCTAAAAAAAATGTGCAATAAATATTAATAATAAAAATTATGTATACATTGTATATGAATCCAGTGAATGTTATTGCACCTAATTTATATTACCCGTTACATGTACTTTAAAACACTTACCCAGTAAATATGAATAGTAGTGACAAGACACAAAAACACCTAAATCTTGTTGAGTTCATAATTTACTTTAAAAAAACTAAAAACGTTTTTTAAATAACGACAATAATAACTGAAAATATATTATTATTATTATATAAATATATGTATATTTTGTTATTATTTCTTTTTTCACCAGGACATCTGGAATTTTAAATGTAAATTAAATTTCCCTCTGAGGAAGTTTTAAGTTTTTAAACAAAACTTTAGGACTCTTAAGATAATTTTTACGACAATTTAAATACATATTTTGCATAAAATTTTCATAAAATTATAATAATTGAGTGTGGGTGAGGTATGAAGAAACAATGACTAGTTCTAAATGTTAAAAAGAAAATTCAGTAGTACTCTTTTTAATAAAATAATTATAACAATTAATTAAAATATCATTGTACACTAAAAATAGACACATGTTCACACTCACTAGGTACAGAGATCTTTGCAACTAAATACCAAATAAAGAAATATTAATTTTAAGGCTGCACATCAAAAGTATTACAAAATTGTTCAGCTTTATTTTTAAAAAGAAAATATTCTCAACATTAATTCTATCAAAAATTTAAATTCAAAATTCAACTTCTAATAAAAATAATTCAATTTAATTAGGGAGGTATACATTAATTAATAATATTAAGTTTATTCTCCCTGTCATGGAACTAAATTGTCAGTTAATTCGGGGTGTCCGAGAATGACTTGTACAACTTCTGTCTGTTATTAATAGTCAATCACAAAGTGTACAAATTCTAAAATATCTTTTATAATATCCTACACTTGCCATCATTAACTTCATTCAATGATGAAGTTGTACTGATAATTTTCGTACACTCTGTATAATTTGAACTGAAGTAGAATTAAATGTTTAGATTTGTGTCATTAAGTATAATTATATCAATTAATATATAAATAAATAAAAAAATAAATAATTTATTTATGTAAACACATGTAATTGATAAATTATACATGTTCAAAATCTTATATCAACATTTTGATGCCACTTTAATTCAATAGACTGACAATTTTATGACATGATTATCTCCCTTTACAATAAATTATAAAGTTCCACTCTTCATTATATTGTACATTGCATGAATGTACCAGTAACCAATGGAAACAAAACCATCAAAATGGAAGGAAATTCATCCAATATTTTAACACAAATGGATGATAAGGAAAGAAGACCATTTTCTGGAAAAATTGTGCATATCATGAGATATAAGTAAATATGTTAGACATACAAGGGATCTTTAATGTGTTTCCACTGACAGCATAACACATAGCATAGTAACGCCAGTTGTAAAGCAATGGATTGAACTAGATCAAAGCCCAATAGTTCCACTGAAGGGGATAAATCTGACGACAGTGCAAACAAGTAAACAAAATGCACTTTCTTGTGAGTGTGTGCATTTGGAATTTTGTATGTCTTCCCATTTGGGTGAATCACATCTACATTTTCACCCCCCATTGTAATTTTTGAGTTGCCCAAATTGTTAAAGAATTATTTTTATCATGTTATTGCCATACAACCAATAGCAACAACAAACAAGTAGGAGAAAGAGCAATTAGTCTTATTACTGTATGTATATACATGTATGTAGATGCTGGTAAATGAAATTAGCTGAAGTGTTACAAATTATTTTTATTATAATATACTGGGAGGTTGAGGAATAACACAACAATTTTGTATGTTTGGCTGCAAAGTACTTTTGCTATGCTTTGTAATATATTCAATTCATTGTCCACACTTCATAAAAACTTACCCTGTATTTCACAGAAGAAACATTTTCTTCCTAATGAATAATTTCCCTTCCATAATAATTATTTTTGTTATAATATTTGGTAAATTTCCTTCTATTTTGAATGTTTTGTTTCCATTTAATGCTGTGCTTTGGGATGTACATAATTATAGGATATTAAACGAGTTTCCTTTTCGTAGCATGTTTATGTCCCCAGTGAAATAATTTTCAGTTGACACGAGCTTTAGCAAGTTACAATGAAAATTATTTCACGAGGGACACAAACATGATGCGAAATGGAAGTGAGTTTAATTTCTATTTATTACCCATTATCAATTTTAAGTTAAATTTGAAAAAACCCCACATGAAAAACAACAAAAATGAAACCAATATTTTTCCCTTTTTGGAAACAAACTGTGAAATATGATGTCGTATGACATCAAAAGTGTTACGTACCAGTATGATGTAGCACTAGGACGTAACACTTTGGTATGAATCAAGATATATTGAGCCATATGGGTGATAAACAGTGATTTGACATCGGATTTCAAAATGCTATATTAATTATGCAATTTACAAGCAGAAAGCAATTGAGTTGTCATGTCACATACATTTATCACATACCAATAGTTAGAGCATAGCCACACAGTGTCCAATGGGAGTTTGTCATCCAGTCACATGACTTGGGAGTTTGTCATCCAGTCACATGACATGGAAGTTTGTCATCCAGTCACATGACATGGGAGTATGTCATCCAGTAACATGACATGGGAGTATGTCATCCAGTCACATGACATGGGAGTATGTCATCCAGTCACATGACATGGGAGTATGTCATCCAGTCACATGACATGGGAGTTTGTCATCCAGTCACATGACATGGGAGTTTGTCATCCAGTCACATGACATGGGAGTATGTCATCCAGTCACATGACATGGAGTACCTTTATATCCTGATAAAGTACCCTAGACAGTCCATTTTATTATTGAGCCTCATTTGTCCAGTGTTAGGAAATTGGACTCTCAAGCTGAAGACAGTGGTTCAAAACCCATCAGATACGAACTTACACTAACTATGTGTCACAATTAATAAATGTTTGACATCCAGTAACTGATGATTAATATATCAATGTGCTCTAGTGATGTCATGTAACTCAAATGTGTGACTGATCTAAAACAGTTCAAGAATAAAGGTTCTGTCACACCATAAAAAGGATGATCTGACCCTCAATGCTTTTCTCGACAACAGAGCCTTTAAGTACCAGTAAGTATTGGTACTTGTCTTTTTAAGTATAGGAAAAGTAAGGTAAAGCTTGTTTTATTTAACGACGCCTCTAGAACACATTGATTTATATTTTATCATTGGTTATTGGACGTCAATCATATGGTC
>JAULBS010106250.1:0-15528 GCA_032355785.1 Symmetromphalus regularis | reverse complement strand
TTTCTGCCATGAATGTCATCTGGTTTATGAAATAAATGACTATTGATTACATGCATACTTTCTTTTTTGGTCGAGTATATTTTATCATATAGGTGCACAAAGACTTATTGAGTTTTAAAAATGTCTGCTTTAATCAAGTCGAGTACACTTAATACAGCTGATGTCTGGAAATTGAACCAGTCTTTAATTTTTGCAAGTCGTTACAAATTCTATTTTTATATTTATTCTGTCAGGCACTAAGGGAATCTTACTTTCAATAAATATATGAATAATTCTTTACTATGTAAGAGTGAAACATATTTCTGCCATTTAGAATACAGTGGCTTATTTATTTAATACTAGCATCAATTGCATCTACTCAGTTACACTCACAACAAGGGATTTTTAATCTCAGTACCGGCTCAAACCCAGAGTGAATCTTCTGTAAAGCCCAATGGTTAGATGTACACCACTTGCACCGACCATTGGTCCACAACTGGTTCATTAAAGGCCATGGTATATGCTGTTCTGTCTATGATAAATTGCATATAAAAGATTGCTTGCTTTTACTCAAAAAGAGTAGCCTATGTGGGAGTAACAGGATATTTCTGAAAACCATGAGTCACAAAACATATATGTATTGACACATAACAGCCACTGAATAAACAGTGTTCTAGGGTGTTGTCAAACAACCAGTCCCTTTCCTTTCAGTTACATCTAATATTATTAATGTCAGAATACACATCTGAGAAATAGGAACTAAGTATTTTATAATTTTGTGTACTTATTTCCTTCAGGATTCACCACCATACCGAGGACGTGGGCGTGGCGGTTTTCCATTCAACGACAGAGGCAGAGGGGGAGGATTCACTGGAAGGGGGAAATTCTTCACTCCACCTCCAAATTACGGACGCACAGATCACTGTAAATACAGTCAAATATTATATAAAATCATGTAAAAATAAAATAACAAGCTCACTTGCTAGATTAAGAATTGATCATACTGCTTATAAAATTGATAAACATTATTAATAAGTATTATATTTTATATTGTTGTTGACTTGAATTATAAAGAGGTTAATGCACTCACTCAACCTGTTTAGGCTGATTGGTAATTACATTCATATATACCTGAATATATTTATTAAAATTCTTAAGTAATTATTCCACGTATTTGCATGTAATCATTTGTTAATGTTTGTTGTGCTTTTTTACTTACTTCTTGTGAGTAGTAAAACTGTTTGTGTATAAAGTTAACTGAATTTAACTCACATTTCAAGTATGTATCAAGATGAACTAGCTGTCCTCTCGTGCAGTTTATAATTTATTTTTATTCTTATATCTAATTATGGTTCAAGCATGCTGTCCTAGGCCTACAACTCTGCTACCTGGACTGCCTGCTTTGCGACCATCTATCTGCATAACTCTTTTAAGTTACACTTGCCCATAGACCCTCCATCCCCTTAATTTATGAATGTCATTTTAACACTGAGCTGGGCTGTCATCTAACAATCCTTCTTTTTGTTTGCAATGCAGTTTGTCATCTACATCATGTATTTGTTGTTTTTCTAGTGCAGCGTGGAGGAATGAGTGCTTACCGTGGTGGAGACAGAGGGAAGTTCAGCCCTCGGCAGTTTTACAGAGGAGGGTAAGATTATAAAGAAAATGATTAAAAACACGTTTTTGGACAAGGATGAGATAAGATTATTGTGAGGTTTTGTTTGTTTTGTTTAATGACACCACTAGGCACTACAGCACATTGAATTATCAATCGTCGGCTATTGGATATCAAATATTAAGTAAGTTTGACACGTATTCAAGTGTGAGTCAGCCTCCGACAGGTTTTGAACCACAGTCTTGAACGTGAGAGTCTGATGTTCTACCACTGGACCATTGAGACTCACAGATTATTGTGAGAATTAAAGCATTCTGTTAATTGAATTCAAAATATCCCTAGATCATGTTGAATACAAGAAATGTTTTGTAAAAATGTGGATAATAAAATAATTTGCTAAATATTATATTTGATAGATTTTAACCATACCATGCAGATATATTTGTTATTGTTTAAGAAATTAACTCTGATATTGTTTGTGTTTCAGCTATGAAAACCGATCCAACATAGGTGACCGGGGTGGTGGCAGCAGTGGCAGTAGTGTTCGTGGTGGCGGAGGTGGTGACAGAGATCCGAGGTTCTCACCACGTGGTCGCGGTGGATACTGGAACAGAGATAAAGATAATGGAAAGTATGTATGTTTTAGTGTATTAGTGTGTGTGCATTAGTGCGTGCATGTAGTGCATGCATTCGTGTTGTGCGTGCGTGCGTATTTTAAGTGGTATATTTCCTTTATAGAAGATTTGTTTTTGTTTTTTTATTTACTTATTGACACTTATTTCTTTCTTTTCCAGTCGTTTTCCAATCTCAAATTTCCGAGGCCGAAGAGAATTTGGAGGAAGACATGTGCGATCATTCACAAAATAAAACCCAGCATTCCTGTCATCGTAATACTGACTGAACAACAAGCCTCTAACAATTACAAATCTCCATAACCAATTTATGGATACCCATAATGTTTTCATGTGACCATTTCATTTTCTTAATCCATTATAATATCATGTCATATGAACAAGTACGTTCATTATCAGTCCTCTCGATTTGAAAATAGCAATGGAAAATCATTCCAGGTGAGAAATTTCAAATGAAGAGAGCATTTGTGTCATTTTTCACATTTTGCAGGATAAAAAGAAAAGCAGGGACCTAGCTTCCATATACACAGTTATGCAGAGGTGCGTAGCCTACCACCTGAGGGTACAAATATGTTTTTATTTGTGCGTGTGTGGGGATGGGGGTGTGCACAGCCAATAGCATTTTATTCCATTGCCGAAAGTTAGCTTGCCACCTGAAAATCCCAAGCTAGACACCTGAAAAGGATAAAGATTGAGTGAAGAAACGCAACTTTTAATTTTCATGTGATTATCAGGTGATGTGAATAACCCAGTTTGTAATGAAGGAGATAGAGTAATGAGTAAATAAAAGTGGGTTATGCAAAACAATGCTTATGCAAGCGATGG
Source organism: Symmetromphalus regularis (assembly GCA_032355785.1). Classification (NCBI taxonomy): domain Eukaryota; kingdom Metazoa; phylum Mollusca; class Gastropoda; order Neomphalida; family Neomphalidae; genus Symmetromphalus; species Symmetromphalus regularis. The sequence goes on along the minus strand of JAULBS010106250.1, from coordinate 12,477 downwards.
CTAAACGTAATAGTTGTTTGCAGTGTACAAGAGGAATGTACAGGAACATACAAGACAATCATTCTCCGTACAGCTATTGCTTGATTCACTTTGAACAGTATTTCAGCTCAACGTTTATTTGTGTCTTTTAATCTGAATGTTGTATTTGAATGAGATATGGTTAATTATGTTTTAAAAGAATGGCTCAAGTTTTGAGGAACACTCTTTATTTGTTTTTTTAACTATTGTGTCTACTTCTCATTCGGTTTCATATGCTGCTCTTGTAAGCTCAGAGGAGTGGCTTCATTGAACCTCACTGTCAGATGGAGGTCAAAAGGGTCTCCCATAGCTTTTATTTGAAGGTTGTTTCCTGTGGCCAGATGTTCTGTCTTTGGTCTTGGGAGAAAGGGCAGTATTGGAGGATGTGTGATGTTGTCTGGAACCCACTGTTGCAAGGGTACTGTCCTGTCTGTTCCAGCCTAATTCAGTGGATGTGTGTTTTTATTGTTTCTTATCAAATACATTTTGAAATCTTAACAAACACCAGAATAATGCAAAACACAATTGGTGTGTCATAATTAAAGTGATATTACAGGGTTTGCTATCAGTAGTTCTTTCTTTTTACGTTTTTATGAAAATTGCAATTTTAGACATTTTGAATAAAAAAATATTCCAAAAATAATCTGTAAAATAACATCAACTGAGGAATAACAACAGATTTTAACACATAATCATATATAATATATCACTCCATGCATTTTTTGTACAGTGGTGACTACTTTGACTGTTTTAATAGTTATATTCACTGTACATATTTTCTATGATGTCATTCTCTGATTCCGAGTGGAGAGCGGAAATATTTTTTTAATTTCTGAATTTTCATTCGATTTTTCTGATTAAAGTCTCCAGAGATTATTGAAAGTATAAATTCTAGACAAGAATGATAAAAGATTAAAAGTCAAATTGGAAAACACAAGACTATGAGTATTGGATTTAAGAACTCAAGTTTATTTTAATTATGCTGGACCTTAAATATAAATTTATTTAAATGTTTTTATCTGTATAATGTACAAAGCTTAAAGTAATGCAGAATATCACTTATGTGTTAAGAAACACCAGGTTATACAGAAACCCAGGGTTAACCCAGTATAAATTGGTGTTACCTAACCCAAGGGATGAGAAACTGGCCCCTAGTATCTGACACTGAAACTTCCAATGACATACACTAGTCCTACTGTTTTGATATTCTGATAGATGCCCATGTTTTAATGACTGACAGTACAATTGTAATGTCAGGTGACACAGTGCTGAAGTTAGGTAGTATGTTGATATTTTATTACGCAAACATTTCCTTGTGCAAGTTTTGTTGTAAATAGACTTCATCAATGATGTCAGATCAAATAAAGATGATTTTTGTCTTGTATTTTGGCTTTGGTTATTTTGTTTGATGTCTAATGTGAGCAGGATTTAGCTTAATCAGTAGAGTGTTCTTTGAGGTGACTTTGGTCTTAGGATCGAACACCAATGGTGGACTCATTCTCTAATTGTTTTTTTTCTTCCAACTAGTAGCTTAAGACTGGCATATCAAAAGCCATCATATGTGCTGTCCTGTCTGTGAGAAAGAGCATAAGAACGATCCCTTGCTTCTAAGAATCCTTATATTTTATAATGTTAATTTTTTTTCTTCATTATAATAATTTTTATTTCAAAATTGCTGGTACCCCCACCTAGATCCGCCACTGAATATGGTGTTAATAAACAAAAATTCCCCTAGTGATGCAGTGTTATGTTTCAGAAAGAAAAAACATGGGACAAAAATTTGAAATGTATGTATTGCTTAAATATTTAGCAAAATTAAACAAGTCTGGTAAACGTTTGGTTTCTTCATGCTATTGACAAAGAGCGTTTGGGGGAAGTCTATATGTACTTTTCTCTCAACAGTAAAATATTTTTTAAAAAACAAGTTGCCTCTATTAGCCTAGCAGGTTTCTTGTATAATTTGGCAGCTATGCTCCGCATCACCAGAAGTAAGACATCAATACACCAGTGTGTTTAACAGAAAAATTAGTAACAAAAGTACAAACACTTGTCTCTTAAACCTTTAATGTATAGTATTGCAGTGTACAGTGAAATCATCTTTTTTTTCTTTCATAAATTTTAAAAATATTTTATTCAATATTTTTTATCCTGTTATCACCAGATGAAAAGTTATTGTTAAAATGATGGTAGCGTTTGATGTGACGCGAAGCACAATAACCGCTCATTAAACGGTGTGCTGGGTGTCATTGAAAAGAATCCTTGGTTTCTGAATATAGAAACATTCTTTGTTTATCAGAATGTCGCAAAACACTCAAGATATCAATATGTCACAATACATGAACTGAACCGAACTTCAGAATTGTTTGTGCTGGGTGTCATTGAAAAGAATCCTTGGTTTCTGAATATAGAAACATTCTTTGTTTATCAAAATGTCGCTAAACACTCAAGATATCAATATGTCACAATACATGAACTGAATCGAACTTCAGAATTGTTTAATACTGACATTTGTCTGAAGTGAGGAAGTTGATTAAAAGTTAGATAGTTTAACTAGCTGTAAAGAGACCATTTGAAGACCATATATATATATATATGAAAGTTCAGTAATTGTGAAATTCAATTTAACATATCCTTAAATAATCAGATGAAAACTATATATAATATAAAAATGTTTAAAAGAAATGTGAAATACTTTATTAACATACTCAACCAAAAAAGAAAGTATGCATGTAATCAATAGTCATTTATTTCATAGATCATGTTTTCAGTCATGACTGGACTCCTTCACATCACATGTGGCAATCCGAAATGATATGGACGTGCAATACGTGGCATAGTGTGCATGTAAATACAGTTGTTTTCGATTATGATGAAATGGCACATTAAAAAATATTCAATATTTCAACATGCATACTTTCTTTTTTGGTTTAGTATACTTTGAACAACTGGACTTTGAATTAAAAAGATAAGTTTCTATAGAATAACCGGCAACAAAGGATATTTAAAATATTAACTTCACACAGCAGCGCAACCTTTTTAATTTTTTCATTAAGACCACAGTGGCGGATCCAGTAAATCTATTTGGAAGGGGAGGCTAAAGAATCCTTGGATTCTTTAACATTAAAAAAAAATAATAATACATGTAATTTTTAAAAAATACAGAATTTAGAAGGGGTGGGCCTCTGGGGCCCTTTGATCCGTCACTGCAAACATTATAGCAAAATACCACATTAACATTTGACTAGATATGCGATCAAAAGCATTTCAGTTGTTTAAAAAAGTAGTCCCAAGCTGAAATCACGTATAAAGAACTTTTACTGATGATTTATGAGGATTCCTAAAAACATCAAAAACAAGTCAAATTGATCCAGAATATGTACATTATACATCTTTTATTTATTAAAAACAAATAAATAAACATCCATAAATAAGCTTTGTCATGTTTGTATGATACAATCAAATATACAAATGACACATTCCATTAATTAAATGAACACCATAGAAAGTTGAAATAAATAATGAATAGCTTTGGAGTATTGCTGTAAAAGTGGAAACCCCGCAACATCATTGTTTATTAAATATAAATTTGTATATCATTACAAACGAAATTGCAAATCTACCGATTAAGTTCTGAATGACATTGTTATTTTCCGTTAAACGTATTTTTAGCCACTATATAATTTCAAGACATGTTCTACAAAGCTATCATAGTGAGTCTCAGTGTTCCAGTGGTAAGAAATCAGAAAGAAAGCTGAAGAGAGTGGGAGTAGTTCAAACCCCGTCGGAGGCTGGTTCACACTTGATTACGTGTTAAAATTTTCAACTGTTTTTCATCCAATAGCCAAGCAATGTGCTATAGTGATGTCGTTAAATAAAGAAAGCTATCACAGGCCCGTACGAACAACTTTTGGATGGGGTGGAGGAACACTAACGGATCGGGTACAAACTCTATATCAGATTTTCCTTACAAAGGCAAATATTGTGTAAAAAAAAAAAAAGTTTCACAAGTGGATCCACCTTTTCCTACGGCCATGTATCATAACATTACCACTGGAGTAGCCAGAGAACGTAATGGTCAGGGGACAATGCATCCCCCCACCACTCAACCAATCACATCTCTTTTTTTTCCCCACAACTATTATATTTGCCTATATTGGAATTAACTAATTCATAGACAGTGAATATAATAAATTCGTGGGTTCCTCTCCTCCCTCCCCACCCCCATTATAAAATTCTGTCTAAAGCAATGAGTATTACAAAATTATAAAGACCTTGATATCAAATTATTACTGACAGCCATACAAAACGTCATAAGTAGCTTGTGCGTTTTTAAAGAAACTAAAACAGTGGTTTATTGTCATTCAAAAAAAAGAAAAAAGCCTCTAGAGCACATTGATTTTTATCTTATCATGGTCCAGACGTCAATCATATAGTCATTCTGACATATGTATTTAGAGGAAACCCGCTGCTGACACAAATGCTACTCTTTCCGATAAGCAGCAAGGGGTCTTTTATATGCACCGTACCACAGTCAGGACAACACGGCCTTTGATGAACCAGTTGTGGAGCACTGGTTGGAATGGAATATTATCATACAAAAGCAACGGTACTAAAAAATCGTATGAGCTTTGTAGAAATACCGGTACATACCGTTTCAACAAGGCACTGATCAACCTATGATCAATACAATCTGTCTTTGCCGTTTAACATTAAACATATACAATTTAACATATTTTAGTAATACAGACCCGTAGGAGTCAGGGAGAGGCGGGAGGGGGCGGGGGTTTAGTTCCCCATTTCTTTCGCCATTTTTTATTTCGGTTATAGATTTGCGGTTTCGCACAATACATTTTATACACACATAAAAATGACACACACACCCTCCACTTTGGAAAATGAGCCCCCACTACTTTTTAAATCTGTCCTACCGGCCTGTAATAAAACATGGAAATACGACCACATCCATTTTCCTTTAAAATGTATTTTTAGCCACTATACAATTTCTAAAGCTATCATAGTGTGTTTCTGTGGTCCAGTTGTAAGAAATCACTCTCAAGCTGAAGAGAGTGGGAGTTGTTCGAAACTTTAATATGCTATATTAATCAAAATCATTCCTAAAAACAATTTGTCAAGGTGTTTAGATTCATTTTTGGGGGAACGTACAAGGCAAGCCCGTAGCCAGGGAGGTTCGTAGGGTTCGAACGCACCCCCCTTTTTCTGAAGTGTCCTTTCAAACTAGGCTAGAGCCCCACAGCTTTTTGTAAAGATATTTGGTTTTGTTTGACATACGATCGCAAGTGCCCTTTTAATACCAAAAAGAACCCCCCTTTAAAAATCCTGGCTACGTGCTTGCGAGGAATGGTTAATTTTTTAAAATGCAATACATTTCCATAAAAAAAATATTTTTGGAGGAGTGCCACATTGTGCAACTATGATGCTGCCCCTTTAAATAATATGTACTTAATGTGTCAGATAGCGACTCACGCTGAACTGTCAGAACTCCAAAGTTTATTGACAACTCGTGGATATTATGAATAAATTGGCACAGGGGTGAACAGTTCAATTCGTGGCAAGTTCCATTATAAATTATAAAGCAAAAATTAGCATTTTCTATATCACACAAGACACCAGCCGTCATGTATAATTTCACGCGATTTCTGCTTTAGTGACAGGATTTGGCACAGTGTACTGGTGATTGTCCGTGTGAGTTACAAATGACATTCATTCATTGAATAATACAATGAACGCTACACATCTCTGTGGGAGAGGGTCTGTCGGTCGTATGTTCAGTAGGGCGAGCGCTGGCGGTTGCTCATAGTCGCTCAGTAGACAGGTTTTTACGCCTGAGACCCCCATAAATTAATTGTGTGTTTCTGGTCGTCCGCCCGCATTCATTTTCTGTGACGCTTGTGTCAAATCATATGCACAAACTATATTTTTCTCGAAAAAAAGTTCATCAAGAACTTATAATAATTGCATGAAAATTGTTTATGCTTTATATTTCAACTAATTTAGAAGTCAATTATTTGGATATTTTGAAGAATGCGTTGATGTTTTCATATCACTGCTGTTACACAAAATTGAACTCTCCTACACATACTCTCTTGGGTACAATTTCGTGGTATTTTCCTGTCTCCCTCAATGTATTTAAAACTTTGTGGAACCCGAAATACAAAATTAATTTATCATGGCCTAACATTAGATAACATTTTAATGTTATGTGATAGAAGACAACGGAAACAAGTCAAACAGTTCGCAAGCGCTTACTCTAGCCCTCCTGAAAATGCCACTGGTGTAATAGCTGTCGCCGGATTAACACACCCTGCACCCATCCCCTTGCTGACTCACGGCAGGATCTGATCCTGGATGGTGGACTAGATTTTCGTGACCCATCCCCATGACCTGTGATTCGTCTTGTCTTGTTAATTGAACACTTTCTGCAGCCGCCTTCACTCCAATCCTCCTACCCCAATAGTCTATCTTTCGAGAATGATTTGTAAAGCTCATCCATGCCACCCAGAGGAAGGAAGTTAATTATAATCTTATGGATGAACACGCACGGCGGTAAAAACCATGGAGTAAATATTTTAATATCCTTTCAGTCAATAATCCAAGATAAACGTAAGATGTTGTGTATGATAGTCATCCTTAGGAATGTAAGATCTTTAGGAACAGCACAATGTTTATAATTAATTATAAGACATGCAAGTCTTCATATTGTCGTTACCTCCACTTCCTTGGAACAGTATGTGTATAATGTCAAGTTTTAGGCCACCAGTAATCCTTTGGAATGTAAGACATCATATTGTTACCTTCCACTTTCGTGGAACGGTATGAGCACAATATTGTTTTAGGGTACAAGTAATCATTAAATATGCTAGACTTTACATTGATGTTACCTTCCCCTCTTGTGTAACGGTGTAAGCACAATGTTACGTTTCAGCGTGCCAGTAATCCTTTAGAATGAAAGACTACATATTGTTCTGATCTTCCTTTTTCTCGTGGGACAGTATGCGTATAATGTTAAGTTTTAGAGTGTCAGTAATCCTCGGGAATGCAAAATTTCATATTGTTCTTACCTTCCCTTCTCGTGGACCAGACCAGTATGCGCTAAATATTATTTTTTTACGATATCGGTAATCATCAGGGATGCTAGATTTCATCTTATTGTTACCTTCCCTCCTCGTCGACCAGTATGCGTTAAATGTTAAATTTTTAGGATATCAGTATTAATCATGAATGCAATATTTCATCTTGTTGTTACCCTAAAACTCTTTGGAACAGTATGCGTATAATGTTAAGTTTTAGGCCACCAGTAATCTTTTGGAATCCAATATTTCATATTGTTACCTTCCCCTCTCGTGGGACAGTATGAGCTCAATGTGGGTTTAGGGTATAAGCAATTATATATGCAAGACGTTACATTGTTACCTTCCTCTCATGTGTAACGGTATAAGCACAATGTTACGTTTCAACATGCCAGTAATCCTTTGGAATGCAAGATTTCAAATCGTTGTTACCTTCCCTTCTCGTAGGACAGTATGCGTACTATGTTATATTTCAGAGTGTCAGTAATCCTTTGGAAGGCAATATTTCATATTGTTCTTACTTTCCACTCTCGTGGAACAGTATACGTTCAATGTTAAATTTTAGCATGCCAGTAATCCTTTAGAATGCAAGATTTCATATTGTATTTACCTCCCCTCTTGTAGGACAATATGCGTACTATGTTATGTTTCAGCGTGCTAGTAATCCTTTGGAATGCAAGATTTCATATTGTTGTTACCTTCCCCTCTTGTAGGACAGAATGCGTACAATGTTGTTATGAGTTATCAGTAATCCTCAGGAATGCAAGATTTCATATTGTTGTTACCTTCCCCTCTCGTGGACCAGTATGCGCACAATGTTAGTGTCAGTAATCCTCGTGAATACAAGATTTCATATTGTTGTTACCTTCCCTTCTCGTGGATCAGTATGCGTAAAATGTTAAATTTTAGGGTATAGTAGTCCTTAGGAACACAAGATTTCATATTGTTGTTACCTTCCCCTCTCGTGGAACAATATGCGTATAATGTTAAATTTTAACACATCAGTAATGCCCAGGAATGCAATACTTCATATTGGTATTAACTTCGATCGTGGGACTGTATGCACATAATGTTAAATTTTAGGATATAGTAATCCCCAGGAATGCAAGACTTCGTATTGTTGTTAACTTCCCCTCTCGTGGAACAGCATGCGTATAATGTTAAATTTTAGGGTGTAGTCCTTAGGAATGCAAGACTTCATAATATTATTACCTGCCCCTCGTGTGGGACTTTATGCGCACAATGTTAAATTTTAGTGTATCAGTAATCCCCAGGAATGCAAGATTTCATATTGTTATTAACTTCGCTCGTGGGACTATGCACACAATGTTAAATTTTAGCGTATCAGTAATCCCCAGCAATGTAAGACTTCATATTGTTGTTACCTTCCCCTCTCGTGGGACAGAATGCGCACAATGTCTGCACTTTGGCTGATGTTTAGAAGTCTCTTGTTCCTTTTCAATTCTCTCCAGAACTTGCAATAATTCAGTTCTTTCTATCTGCATTCTTTCTAGATCTTGCCGCCGCTGGAGCTCCAGATCCATCAACAGTTTCACCTTCTGGTTGATCTTGGTGAGTTCTGTGCGTAATTCCTGTAGACTCGTCTGCATCGCAGCCTCCCGCTGAATCATGTGTCCTCGCTGCATGTCCAGTCTGACCTCCATCTCACGACGCTGGTCGTCTAGCTTGCAAATCATCTCAGCCCTGAGAACCTCAATGGAACTCCTCAGTTCTGCGATACAGTTATGTTCTTTGTCGTCTGCTGTCTGTAGGCGCATGCCACAACCTTTCTGACATTCTTTGGAGACACTTTCACAGTTCTCTAAATGCTCCTCCATGCTGCCTCTAGGAAAGGTCTTGCAGCAGCCTTCGTTGGGACAAATGGTTATCTCGTAAGGACACTCGGCTGAGTGAGAACTCTCGAATTCTAGATTACAAATATGGGTACATCCTAGTCTGAAATTCTTGCATCTAATAGCCAACCGTTCTAGATCGTTTCGCATGTAGCGAAACAGTGGTTTTAAGTCTGAGGAGAATAATGGTTTTCTGTCTTCAGGGCAAGAACATTCGTTGATGAGCCAGCCTTGGATGCATGTACAGCAGAAGGCGTGTTCACATGGAGCTTGTACAGGTGCTTGAAGGACGTCACGACAGATACAGCACAGAAGGCCCTCGTTTATTGTTGAAGTAAAGCGTTCTATGTCATAGCCCATGTCCGGAAGTTGATTGGAGGGAGACGTCTGAATATTGCGTAGTCTGAAAATATAGAAAATACAATAAAATTTGAAAACCATCAACCACGATCAGTCCGTTTAAATTGTAATGTCTTAACTTAGACCTTCACAGAGTTTGGAGACTTTAACGTCATGGCAATGAACAAACAGATAAATATTAAATCTTATAATTAATGGACTGATTTGAAACATTAGCTAGACAGGTTTATCTTGAGTATAGTTACATCATTTCAATCAATTTATCATGTCAGTACGCAATCATGTCTGTACACAATCGTTTATTATAAATGTGTCCTTAATCACTTTGATTACCTACTCTGATTAGCACGTTAACCAACTGACCCTAACATTTGAATGCAATAACAATGGAGGATGTATCTCCTTCCTCCATCTACTGACCCACAAATATTGTTTTGATATAGCTGCTATTTAAAAGAATAAAGCTAAGCTAACCCTAACCCTAATTTAATGATAAAAAAAAGTTTACTCGAAAAATAAATAAAAATAAATTTTTATTAAATAAACTGTTACAAGAGGGGAGGGGGAGGAGGTGTCCAGGTAAATATTTTCCTAGCAACGTCTAAATCGATTTTGTGTTTTCTGTTTAATATATTAGACACTATATTAATATGATTAAGTTAAGGTTGAAACACTTTGAAGGACAATTAATACGAGCGCAATCCTCGGTACCGTTAAATCTTGTTTGATTTGAAACACAATCATCAGTCTTCTGAAAAGGAAATAACATAAATATCTAGGGAAATAACTACAATCATAACTTGTGTACTATTATAAGTATAACCCTGGTAAACACTTTACAATGCTGAATGAGTAATAGGAGCATTGGTTTATAGCTACATGCTACGTGACAATGAATTAATACTCCAAATAGTATTTATAGCATGCACAAGACAAAGAAATAACACTTCAAATAGTATTTATACAATGACATGACAATGAAATAATACTTCAAACGATATTTGTAGTATATATAATAAAGTGAAATGATGTTTCAAATAATGTTTATAGTATGCACAAAACGACAATTAAATAATATTTGAACAAATAGTATTTATAGTATGCACAAAAGATGTTTCTAATAGTGTTTATAGTATGTACAAGACGGCAGTGAAATAATGTTGCAAACTATTTATAGTATGTACAAGACAATTAAATGATGTTTCAAATACTATTTATGGTATGCACAAGAAGACATTGAAATAATGCTTTAAAATATTAATATTATACAGAACAGGACAATGAAATGTTTCAAACAATATTTATAGTATCTACAAGACAATAAAATAATTTTTCAAATGAGCGCAGCCTTTAGATGTCAAGTCAATTATTATAGAGCATAAATTATTCATATAACAAACAGGCTGAATAAGAAAAGAAAAATCGTATAGGCATGTTCTAATGAGTTACTGTCAAAACCAGTGATGACTTCGGATGTTCGCAAAAACAGAACATATCCTTTTGCAAAAGTCTTATGGACAGTGTTTAGATCAAGTGGTCTCCCCAGTATTTAGGGAATTCGTAGAGCTGGTTCCACTTTACTTATAAAAAGGGATGGAGGGAATCGGTAGAACTCGTTCCACTTATTGGAAGGGATGGTACCTTAGACTTGCAGAGTACATGTACTTTGAAAATGTCTTTGTATATTTATTCAAGACGATGGCATGACTTGTGATTTTTGGATGGTGACCTAAATAAACGGATGGCGGATATTACAATCGCTGCCAACGGATGGCGGGCGTATTCCAAATAAGTCTTAAGAGATGGTGGGCCCGACATGTAGCGAGACCCCTGGGATGTGAGTTCCTCTATTTTCACAAACACATCTTACTTGTGGTTCAAGCCTTGTTGTTTTCATACTACAGGCAAAGCTTGATAACACAATCTTGAAATCATACACTCATGAATCTTTCTCAAAACAATGATGACACCTTGTATACGCAACGCCAAGCCTTTCCCGATTCTCCGATGTCACGATAACAGCCTTTAGTTGTCAAAGTCATTATTTTCACAATCTCAACTGCCTGTCTAGACGATAATTTATTTATACGACATACTTGTTAACTATTTATATACTGAAAAGAGCACTCTAAGATAACTTCACTTACCGTTCTCTGTTATCACTAGACACAAAACCGATCCTTTACGTTAATCTTGAGCTCTGTATAAATATAGTCTAAACACCACTATAAAGCAACTTTACCTATGTGTCTGGCAACTGTCGTTATACAGATAGATCTACGGGCTCTATACCACAATGTGTGTGATAGGATGACGCCATTGTTTGCCGGTTCCACGCTTGTGGAGACTTATTCAACGCTGACATATTAGAATTGTTTGCGGATCGAGGATACAACAATGGCGGATAATTATCAATATAGGTCTGCAGTCATGCCGGCTCACCGTATTGAGGAATTAGTGCCCTGTGTTGATCCTAGGTGGAGATTACAAGTCTCTGAACACCTACTCAAAGCCGAGAAAATACACCCTCTTTCATGGCTTCAGTGGGTCTCATTGACTAATCTTATGCAACTTGGCTATGGCCCAGTTAAGGATTCAAAAGATTGGCGTAAACAGCTTTATAATTAATTAGATATTTTACAATATTAAAGACCAAACTGGAATGGTGTTCAAGACCATGTATCCTCTTTCTTTTGTCCATTATACATTAAAATTAACCGCTATTCGATATTCGGAAATGTTCGGTAATTTCCGAAAGCAGAATTTGCGTACATTTACCTTTCCTTCATGATCAAATAGCAAGATATGCGCAAGGCGGTAGTCCTCCAAAAATATTTATGTTAAAATGTACTTTGTTTAAAAATGTATATTTTCAATGACATGCACTAATAAATTACTATAAGTTAAAGCGATTAACTATCAATAAAATAATAATTCCAAAGGAAAATATATGTACTTTAAAAAACATTATTGCGTCCCACAACAGTTAGTGGCGCTCCTCCTAATATTTAAATGCAAAAATAAACAGTATAACATCAATTGCAGTATATATTTATATGTATGTATGTGTGTGTGTGTGTGCAGACAGACAGACAGACAGACAGACAGACAGACAGACAGACAGACAGACAGACAGACAGACAGACAGACTGACTGAC
>JAULBS010106239.1:0-15530 GCA_032355785.1 Symmetromphalus regularis | reverse complement strand
CATTGGCATTATAGTAATGTAGTGAACTCAAGGAACAATTCAATAAAGACCATGAAAACACACAAAAAGTGGTGTTTTGCAATTTGCTTTGAAAGATAATTTTGACACACAGTTTTTTTTTTTTTTTTTTTCCCATCACAAATTGCTATGCAATACTGGTTATTTTGTGCCTTGTGATCATATTCAAAGTCACTTGGATGTAGAGTTTGAAGTAGGTACATATTTTAGTGACTGATCAGCTATTAACAGGGGCAAACATTCAACAGTACTACAACAATTACCGTCTTGCTATGTAAAGAACTTTTACATTTTCTGTTAGGTGCAACTCCAGACTATTAAAATAGGTGTGCCCATAATAATGTTAGGGGAGCCATCTAATTAAAATTGCGTTCCAAAATAGGGTGCCAACCCCTTGGGCTTCCTCTAAATCTGGTCTTGCTGTTGTATCGTGATGTGTCCTGATCCTGAGGGAATAATTGCTGTGCTCCATTAACAGTGAATATCCACCCTTGAATTGTTAGTGGCTGAATATCTAATACTTGTTTTGATCCTGTAGCATGGAGAGCGTGAGTGCCACATCGTAGTGCTGATTGATGACGACGTGGTAGAGTGGGATGATGAATACCCACCGCAGATGGGGGAAGAGCATTCACAGAGTAAGTATTGTCACAAATAGTTTTCAAGTTATGTCCCTTGCTGTGTTAGATATTCTACCGTGTATGTGTTATTTTAATATTCGGTCATATTTAATAGCATGTAATTATAAGGAACATTAATTGAAAGTTCTTGTTTTGTTTGGAATGTTTCTTTATGTATTCTAATTCAAGGTTAAAGCTTGGCGATAACATTGCTCCCTTTTTCCAGTCTTTTGTTTAATGTGGCCAAAATATGGAAACTCGTAGGCAGATTTTAAAAATACTGCGCTGTTTATCAAAGATCGAATCAGATATTTGTTTTTACAGACTTGTTTAATAATAATTCAACAATAATGCAAAAACAATATGCAAAATTTACTGCATAAAATCTTCTTTTTTCAGTTTGGTTACATAATTTCTGGCCAAATTGTTAATGAGTTTTACGGTCCATCTTAAACCCTGTAATTGTATCTGCTTGTTCATGTAATGCTAATTTGACAGGAACCTTATTCTCGAAAAAGTATAAGTTTATAATAGACAGCTACATGTACGTCTGTCATAAATTTAATTTACGTGTGGGCCATTCCTAATTCTCAAAGCTTGACGTAAACGTAGACGTAATTTAGTTGGACATAAATATACAATTTTCTTTCATTTGTCATTTGCAACCAAATGCAAATGTAAATCCCACAAAAAAATTAATAAATAAAATCAAACAATAAATGCAGCTTTAATCTAGGCTAGACCGAGGCTGCATTTTATTTTTGTAAAGGGTGGAGTAGGGGCGGAATCCGAAGGAATGGGACCTTTGAAATTTTCTCATCTTTAAACTTTCTAATTGCATGACAGTTTACATGTAAGTGTAATGTTATGGATGACATTATGTTGTACTTTTCCTAATTTTAGTGATGTCATATGCACTTTTACAAATTATAATGACGTCATATTTAGTATAGGCATTTCATTTTAATTTTTTATTTGTTCAATATTAATTCAAATAAATATTTGTTATTATTACTTTACGTTTTCAATTTAAATTTGTTAGTTTCTAATTTAAAAAATTTAATTTGACACTGCATGCCAAATGTTTACAAGTTCGGATTATGATCGTTAGTTGTAAATAATGTAAAATATGAATGGGAAAAGTAGGCATGTCAACCAGTGACGTGGTGGAAAGGTCAGTGTAATTTTTAACCAATCAAATGTGCCTTAAATACAGCGAAGGCAAGGCATTTTATTATTATACGTGTGATTCGCATGATATTTATTAATTCGGTCATGTTGAACCAAGTGGTTAATAATTCATCATAGAAAATTTTCTTCATCTTCAACATTAAATTAGCCATTTCGCAGTTGTCAGAGATGAAACAACGCGATCAAGCAAGATGACGAGTTACGTGCACCGCTAGTTATGTCAGACATCACACGTAAATTTACACTCTGGTTCAGTGTAAAACTATGTTTACACTTTTTTGAGAATAGCATCTAGTAGTGCATTTACATTTACGTCTATGTTTACGTGCAACTTACTACTTAAATATTTTCGAGAATAGGGCCCCAGATCTATAGATGGTTGTTATAATTGTCAGAATCGTATAATGATTTGTTCTTGCAGGTGTCGTCAAATGAACATTCTGTTGTAAATATTAATGCATTCTTTATATTTTCACAGTTATTTACAGCACTGCTGTGTATAGATTCTTTAGATACATAGAGAATAGAGATGTAGCAAAGCAGGTTTTAAAAGAGAGGGGTCTCAAGAAGATACGACTTGGAATTGAAGGTACATTCTGAGTTACACTACGTAAACATTTTAATAAATTATCAGTGTCCCGTTTTGGAAATGGAACCTTTTCCATTCTTATTCTTTAATTCATGTATTTATTTATTTTTTTGTTTTTTACTGGTGGTAAATCGTCGCATGTTTTTAGTAAAAAAAGTATGTTGTTTTATGCATGCCAAGATCGCCAGCTACCATCACTGTTATACCCTGCAACTTCTCAAACTACTGAGGGCCCTGTGACACCACTAGTGCATATTGAGTTGTTAATCATCGGCTATTTGATGTGAAACATTTGTTAATTGTGACACATAGTCAGAGTGAGCCAGACTCCAGTGGATTATGAATCACTTCCCCATCAGCTTGAGAGTACTGGACGACAGAAGCTCACTGTATACTTAAATGTATTTTATCCTTATATGGAGTGAAATAAATAGCCCTTAAATAGCTGATGATTAGAAATAGTTTCGTTTTATTTACATGGATACAGAACAGTTTTCTATATGCTATGCAGGGATTTAGCCAGGATTTTCAACCTGAAGGGATTTGGAAAATTAGCACAATTTTAGTCATAATTGGGAAGTTTCTTTTCACACCACTGAATTTACGTAACTATAATTAGTTCAGAAATAGGGGATTTTCAGTGCAATTTGCCTTAGAGAAGGGTCTGATGTTCGGTACTGTATAAAATCTGGATAAATTCCTGCTATGTATTTGTCATTTTTGTATATAACAACAATGGGAATAAGATTAGTAAACAAAGGATTTGTGAATTAAAATAATGTTTAAAATATAATTTGATGTTTTAAATTTGGTTTTAGATAAATTAAGCTTTGAAAATTGATGATCTTTTCAGGTTACCCTACAAATATGGAGAAAGTGAAGAAACGACCCGGTGGCAGGCAGGAAGGTATAGTTATACACCGATTTTAAAACCACATATAAATGACTACTTGTTACAGATTAAAAAAAATAATAGCCTATGTGGTGGTTGAAGGATTTTTTTTTTTTTAATTTCATCCTTAGATCATGTGTTATTGGGACCTGTGTGCAGATATTTTCTTTTTTAAATGAAGAATAAATGAAAAATATAGTCCAGCTAGATTGTAAATATTTTTTACTCTGTTCCATTTCGTCAACTAAATTACTGGAACACTTTTCATTTTATTGTTATATTTTTGACAAAGTAATGCAGCCGAATTTTCATCCACATATTTTCAGTCATTTACAACTACGTTCAGAGGCCATTTATCCGTATGTCATGGGAGAAGGAGGAAGCAAAGAGCCGACATGTCGACTTCCAGTGTGTGAAATCCAAGTCTATCACCAACTTGGCCGCAGCTGCTGATAATGCACACGATCAACGCATTGTTCAGCAGGACCAGGATGGCACTATCAATGTCATTCCTCCCCAGCCCTCACCGTCTGAGCCTTACCCCGACGTGGAATTGCCGCCTGAAGGCGATGGTGACTGACTAGCTTGTTGCTGTACCTCCTCTGTGTGTTGTGAGTGGCAGAGCTTATGCTTGAGACTGGTTCAATAGCAGACGGCTTGTTTTCGACATCAACATTCCTTTGTTCCTGCTGGAGTGTTGTTATACCAGAAACTCAAAAGTGAATGGGTCAGGTGAAATACAAACAATAAATGTTAAGTAAATTGGTGTATTTGTGTATCATAATGTTTGTGTTTTTCAGGGGTGTTTACAGAAATAAGACATGATACAAATTAAAGATTGATTTCCTTTATTTCTGCCTGGAATTGGAATTTGAGCCAATACCATTGTTTTACGTGTTGAAATCAAATTTGAATCCTCAGAAACTGGTCTGTAAATAAGAAATTTATCAATAGTAATTTTTAATGGTGTTTTAAATGTAAATGGCAGGTTATCTGTCAAGAAAGACCAGTTAGTCGAGATCAGATAAAGAATTATTTTATTAAGAAATTTATACTTTATGCGTGTTACATACTGATCTGAAAATTTATCACTATACCAACCCCGAAATTGCTCGCAGTAAATCAGCAGTGTCGTGGAGATTACCGCAGAGGTTCTCATTCCCCACTGATTGGCGCAGATTAAATTTTTAATTTTTTTATTATTATTAAAAATATAGTATACTTTACACTGAAAATGCCATGGAGACTATTTTTCCACAGCATTTATTTTGCGCTGGACATTTTCTTATTTACAGGGGTTACTTTTCTGTATTATACATAGATATATTTTAGAGATCATTAAAAATCATAGTTTGTAATGCAATGTGTAACTATCAAGGTAAATTGGCCTATGATATGGTTATTAGATTTCTTGACATTTACCAAGTATACAAGAGTTGGTGTTTGTATACAACTTGTTTTCTTTTTCTGGAACTAAACGAACTTACCATAGTTACAAAATAACAAAACCATATTAAATTCCCTATTTAATTTTATATATTCCTTGATTAACCCACCCACCCCAACCATTTTGTGAATTAAAAATGACTTACTCCAGCATCACTATATGATTATCCAAGGTATGTAAGGAATGCATGCACTAGTAATCTGTTTTGCACAAAATATTTAAGATTTGAATCTATCGTGAACTTTGTAAACTCCAAATTTGCAAAATGTAATGCCCCACGAACATTAAATAGGGAATATACGGTTTATTTATATAAATTAGTCTTTTTTGCATTAAATTTACACTGTATTTGTAATTTCCTTTTGATATATTCATTGTGGCATGTTGATTTTGTTTTTTGTAGCTCTGGGCCAGTGCTTAGAAAATCTGTTTTTAAAGTCCTGACATTAATAAAGGCATTTTGAATTCCCTAGTCCCGATCAGGATCATTGCCTTTTAACTCTTTTTTTTTTTACTCTTCCAAACATCTGTATTAAATGAATGGACAATCAATAATGTAGTATAAAAATGTACTGAACATTAAAGAATATCAAGTCAGTTCTTAATTGTATTTTATTTTTTTGATTATCATTTTATTATTCTTTTTTACAAATTTTTACTCTAGACTTCTCTTTGAAAGACCACAAATCAGAATGCAGAAGCAGATATGAGGGCGTAGTAGTTAAACCACCCACACAGCCACCAGTTCCCCCCCCCCCCACCCCCATTATAATTTGGTCAAATGTAATTTTAAACCTTGCGCTTCAGTGTTAAAAATCTTTAAAATGTTTTTTACACCTGCTCCAAAAATTTCAATTTTTTTGCCCACCTTGTATTTGTTATGATACCTCAGGCACGGTGGAAGCAAGTAAACACTGGGGAGGCTAACAGACATGGGGGGGTGGGGTGGGGGGGGCTAACAGATCTAGGCTCAAAGCTTGATTCAGAAACGTGGGGGCCTATTGCTCCGTGCCTGTATCTGTTAACTTGTAACCATTGCTATGTTTTGTTCACACAACCGTAATATGCTATACCTCATGTTTGAATGTGCAACTAATCATTTATTTATGACAATTCATACTGGTATTTGTTTACATTAGCATTATTTCCATGTTAACACTGCAAAATCTTGCTTATTTTATTCTTACTGTCCAATATTACCATATTATTACTGTTTCTAATGCTATAGTAACATAATGGTAAAACTAAAGTAACATATATTATGAGGTGTAGATAGAATATTTCCCTTCAAATATTTTGATTTTTTATGCATTATTAAAGTAGCATTATCAAATTTACATTCTTTTCTTTAAACATTTTTTTTTTTTTTAATTTATCTTTTTAAGAGAATGAATTTTGAAATAGATTCTAAACAAAAATCTAAATTACATTTGACCTTTAATTATGGTATTAATTTAATTAATATGTTATTTCTCTTGCTATTACAAATTAATATTACAATAATGTAAATCAACAAGGACATATTTTAGTGCATGACTTCATTTTAGTTGAGATAAACTCGCTGGCTAGCAGATTAAATAAATGTGAATAATTATTTTTGGCAGTGCTCATTGCAGAATGCAGAAATATAATCTCATAAAATTCTTGCAAATGAAAATTATTGGAATCCAATTAAGATTCCAGTGAAAATCAGTCTTTAAATGTTTGTTTTTCAAATATTATTAATTTAGCTGATAAGACATCAGATCAATCTATTAGAACAGTTTCCATTTTCTTTTAATAATAACATTATTTGTTTGAATCAAATTCTGATTATTGATTGCAAATACTGGATTCAGATAGATTTTGACCAAAAAAATTAGGTTGTTTGGTAAACATTGATTCTTAAAAAGTCTAATTCCAACTGCAGGGGCCCCAGAGTGAGAAATGACAAATGCCTGAAAAACTAGGTCTGGGAATAGATAGAGCTCGCACAACATCAGCCAAATCTAATTTGTTTCGGTCGTCTGCTGAGTTTTTGCATGAATTCAAATTATTATTATTTTCACTGATTGCATTTTTTTCCCATTGAAGTTGAAATTCAGCTTTCACTGTAAGCGATTAGGCAAATGGGACCCCTGTAACTGTGATAATGCTACTTTAAAGTATATTTTATTAGAATGACTTTTAACACAGTCTAGAGTTTCTCTACAATAAAGTTATTTATTGACTTGGTCGTTTGGGGAGTTTGTTAAGCTGCTAGATAATAACATCACTAAGTCCAATCCAAGAATGTTATTCTTATCTCCTATACCTACAAATAAAATTTTGTTCCATCTCACAAACCATGGCCAATTGAAAGTAATGTTACGTTGTAAGTTATTTTTGTAACTGGATAACTTAAATGACTTCATTAATAAACATGAATCAAATGTTTTGAACATGATAGTATATTAATAGTTATAAAAAGTGGAGTTCTAAGTTTTACTTTCGTAATTAACCACTACAAATTAAATTAATGTCCTGGTTCTGTTATTGTGAAGTCTCAATTGGGCATCCAGTTCTTTCATGGATTTTGACCAAATATTGTAACATCTATACCTTAGTTCCATTTGTTGAATCTGTGCTATAAACTACAAAGATATTTCTTCTGAACAGTTAAATGTTGGCAATACATCAAGTTAGTTCTGGTTGTTGGAGAATACTTAAATACATCAAGAGAGAACATTCTGCCTTTGAGAAATATGTGATGTTTCTGTGTTTTTGAAATTCCACATGGTGCTACTTTTGACAATGCCATTAGCTACAAGATAAAAGCTAGGATTGCATTACTGTTTCCACTGGAACTGGGTGGGGTACATAAATTTATTGTTGACAGAGTTAACATTTTCGATATTTATCAAAGAGAATTCTTCCTTGTAAAATGAAGGAAGAAAGGATTGATGACACCATTGTACATTTGTGAGTGCAATTACCCAGCATCTAGGTTTTTTTAAAATATGCCATTTGTCCATAAACAGTACATACCACAATCTAGCGTGGGCAGATTCATTAATTTTAAGGAAAGGGGTGTGTCCCCTGCTTCTACCCCTTGAATCATTCTATGTCAGTTTAGTGTATCAATTCTTGCTGGAATGAAAAAATGAGTTGATTCATTGTGAAGAATTGATCTGGGGTACTATTACAACTCATCAGAAACTAATGTCTGCACCTGAACACTAATATTACAATGTGAGACTCAGTGGTCCAGTTTTAGAACACTGGACTCTCGGGCTGAAGTCTGTGGCTCAAAACCTATTAGAGGCTGGCTTACACTTGACTTCGTGTCAAAATAACCAAATGTTTGACATCCCATAGGCCATGATTAATAAATAAATGTGCTGTAGTGATGTCGTTAAAAACAAACCAAACTAATAATACAATATTGACCTGATCCAAGTTAATGCAATCCTTGCTTACATTATCTTTAATGTTTATACAGGTTAGTTTTAACAATACAAACTGTGTATGATGAATATATGTATTTGATTGTTAGGACTGAAGTTAGTTGTCTATAATTTATTATTGGCTTTCGTTTGTATCACATAGTTTAGAAGTCCATCACTTGGCTATCTGTTTGCAAGCAGCATTATTATTTTGTGTTCTAGCCAGAGTTGTTAAATAATCCAATACACAGTATCTTTTCATTTGTGACAGATGCCTTGAACCGCATGGCATGTTTTTTTTGTAGATAAATATTCTGTTTACCTCAGTTAGCTTGGTTACATAATTATATGGGATGTGTGGAATCCAGCAAGCATTTAAACTAAATGTGTATTTGAATCGGTATCTAGCCAAATTAATAAATTTTTACAAAATTGTTGGTAGTTTTTATTTGTTTATTTATCATACCAGGTAGTGATGTACTTATTGCGACATGTTCTGATTGAATGAAATGAAGATTCCAGAAATGTTATTCTGGTAAGAAATTTCCACTCCACTGTGTCCTTTTCTAAATGAAATTATATTCCACCCAGAATAACGTCTACACAGGCTCATAGAAACTAGAGGAGAGGGGCACTTGCCCCACCACTTATGTGCTTTTTATTATTACTTAAAATTTTTTTATAATCCATCATCACTCCAATATG
The DNA here is from genome assembly GCA_032355785.1 of Symmetromphalus regularis. NCBI lineage: Eukaryota > Metazoa > Mollusca > Gastropoda > Neomphalida > Neomphalidae > Symmetromphalus > Symmetromphalus regularis. Next base: position 6,664 of record JAULBS010106239.1, on the reverse strand, counting down.
GGTGAATTGTACCCAATCCGTCATTGCCCTCCACCCTCACCAACTCCCAAAGTCGTTCGTATGGGCCTGATTCATAGAACATAGAGCCAAAAAATACACAGGATATTTTAATGTTATTTCCATTTCATTGCAGATTCTCAAAAGCTTTTTGCATTCCCGATTTATTTTAACTCCTCCATTTCTTTAAAGACCACTTGTAGAGACTGGTTCAGGTTTTGTGTTATCTGTAACATGGACCTTACTGTACGCATGTCCATTCAATCTGCAATATAATTGTTATAGTTAGAAGACAAATTCTTGACGTTGAATCCAATTGAATTTATAAATTACCACAGCTACTGGCAGTAGGAACACTTATTTCAACATTGCTACTTAATACTGTTTTAGGGTAGTAAGACAATATGACTTTAATTATAATAAACATGGATGGCACCAGATTTGATCCTGGGTTTTCATTATCATTTTTTTAAATTTGTAAATGCTGGTTAATTATCTCAAGTCACTATTGTTTTTACCATCACACTCTTCCTGGATCCGCCAGTGTTGTACAAACGTACACATTTCAAACTTAATATGAAACATCGGTGGCGGATCCAGAAAATCCATTTAGGGAAGACTAAAGAATCCTTGGATACTTAAATGTCAAATAAATAAATATATATATATTTATTTCATCACTAAATTTAGATTGTGTGGAAGAGGGGGGGCAGTCCCCTTTTGCCCCTAGATCTGCCACTAAATATCTTAATTTTAGTGTTATTAAAAAATTAAATAAAGATATTACATATTTTAAAAATCGTTTCTGTATTGGAAATGAAAGTTAACAATTATTTTAAAGATTTATTTTTATTCATCTGCTCATTATGAGTAGGCCTGTTTATTTCTCTATTGCTTAGTGCGATCTCATAGCTGATAGGAACTGATACTAACCGTGCGACTTGTTGAGCTTCTAATAATGTGTCTGGCATGTATTTATTCCTGGTTTCTGGGAGTACAAGAGACAGAACGCCTGCAACTACCATCAAGACACCAAACACTATTAGAGGTAGGACTCTTCCAGTATCCCATGAAGCATAACCAGTCTAAAAGGAAAAGGGAAAGGAACGTGGTAAAATATGATAAATTCCAGAAAAATAATTCAACAGTTTAAATATATAGAGGCTTTCTCTATATTAAAAATAAATAAATAATAGAAACCATATGCTGGTTATGGATGAAACCGTCCCTGGCAAACGTTTCAAAAAGTAGAAGATTATCAACAGTGGTTCGTTTAGATGTGAAGTTGCGCATTAGTAAGCAATTTGTGATATTCAAGATACCAAGCAAGTCTACAATTGATCATTCGTTCCATGGTTTTACGTATGCAACTTGTAAGAGCAATATGGCGATAGCTGGACATATTTGTTGGATCCTTTCCAGGCTTAGGAATAGGAATGATACTTGTTTTTATCCAATCAGAAGGAAAATCTCCAGATACACAGATTTTATTGAAAATATTAAGAAGAACAGAAGAGATTATTCAGGCAACTGTTTAAGAAACTGATAATGAATATTATCTGGACCTACAGCAGTATCATGAGATCTGCGAAGAGCATCCCGTAACTCTTCAACAGAGAATAACTCATTATATACTTCACTATTTCCAGATGTAAAATGAATAGGTCGTTTTTCAGCTATATTTTTGACAGAAAGGAAAGAATCTGTACAGAAACCTGAAGGATTATAAGAAAAGTTGTCTGCCGATGCATTCGCTATATCACGTTGTGGAGTGACATTTGAGTCATTGACAGACAAATGACGAATAGTGTTACTGGTTTCTTTTCCCTTGATTTTACGCCGGCAGTTTGCTTCATATTAGAGCTAGTTGATTAGTGTGTTGTAAAGATTAAGTATAAGATAGATCTCTTCCAAGGTTTATTTTTAGAAATTAGTTTCAACATGCGTTCACGAATAACTAATGATGACAAAATAATGATAATATGTGTTCTTGAAATAGTATCCTTTGAAGATCTACAAAGTCGGAATTAGGGTATTGCACCAGACAGTATTTTGGTCACTGACAGATGGAAATCAGGAGTATTAAACTTACCAAACTGACAATGAATGGCGCAGAGATCCCGCCAAGTCTAGCACACACTGCACTGATGCCCATACACGTCGTACGCACTACGGTTGGAAACATTTCAGACGCATATATCCAGATGGTAGCAAACGCACAGGATACCATCAACCGACCAATTAAAGACAGTACCAACAGAGTTATATGAGATTCTGAAATGTTGAAAATGTGTATTTTTCTATTTAATGTATATACTATTTATTTGTCTTTAGCAAACTGGTGGGAAATGGAACAGTTTGTCTTCATTATTGCATGTATATTTTAGTAGGAGCCTGAGTAGTCTTTTCCCCTGTTTTTAACAGATACACCAGAAAGAGTTGAGGACTTGCATACCAAACACTTGTGTGGTTTGAGAGTAACTCTTGAGCACCAGCATATATAACGTAGTCAGCATCACTCGTCTGGAATTATTGCAGATTTGTTTTATTTTTTCCCCCTTGATACTGATATTTATTATCCACATGGATCAAACTCCCAGCTTCTGGTTTGCCTCGGCATTTTTTTTCCTCTCTGACTACGCCCCAAATGGTGTTCCACATTGTTTTTAAATTGTTCATTTTTAATAGCCGAAGTTGTAACATGTTTTGTAAATTTTATAAATTGTATATGTATGCATTGAAATGGATAAATGAACAGGTCTTTGGTTACAAAATGAGTATTATAAATGGTAGCTTTTCAGAAGGTTCAGTTGTAAGCGCATTTCATCCTTACGTGCGGATCCACACAGTAGTGGGATTATAGAGCCTGCGCAGACAGCACCACCTATAACCATGCATGCGCAGTGAACTGGTTTCCGGCCTACGACATCAATAAGAATAAGAGACATAAGAAATCCCCCCATTTCAGCTGCAGAAACACAGAACAGGTTGAGGTATATATTTCCATTCAGAATTCCAACGTTGTACAGTATACCGTAGTACCCTAGACTGCACACATACCTGTCAAATACATTTTTAAAATATATATATATATATTAAAAATATATTGTTTGTCAAAATAAACATATTTGTTCAAACTTATTTCAGTTTATTTTCGTGACAATCACACTATTGTTTTTCAACCGTAGAAGGTAAAAATGTGTATTCCGGTACTCAGGTTATATTCATTACTTACATTTGCTTCCGGGGCATGAGTAGCGGATCCAGAGAGGACCCAGGGGTACAAATCCCCCCCCTTTTTTTTCCAGAATATTTTTGGTTCTTTATATATATTTCCCGAGTTGAAGGACGTGAAAATTAACCATTTTACCCCAGTCCTATTTAAACATCAAATTTGGACCCACCCGCTTTCAGAAATCCTACATCCACGGTTGAGTATAAAGAATGAACATTAAACTTAGAGATACCTTGACAAATCCCCCACATAATTGTTGAGCAATTGTTCAGTTATAAGCTCTTATAAACGTATCAACAAAACCAAATTATGGAAAATAATTGCGTTTTTGTTAACTGCACATCTTTCCCTCTAAAGATTCCATAGCTGTCTGTATAGATACCTGTATTGGGAATCCGTCGCTTTACGCTCGGCGGAGCTATAATTGTGGTTTTGAAAGGACCTCTTCTGTGGTACTTCTTAGCCATTGAAAAAATAAAATACGCACCGGGCTCACCCCAGGTAATTTTCAAAACAATCTTCATCTGCTGTCTAGAGTAGCAGTTTTACCAAACAGTATATGAAAACGTCTGCTTGACACAAATGACGTTATCGAAGGAAATATAATTCGAATGAAACTGATATTTTTTTTTTAAATCAAAAATGGAATGCAACGCGAAAAAAAGAAAAGTGACACCAAACCACTGGGTATGTGACAACGTTTGGTACATACTGACCAGTTGAAAAACACCACCGTACATCTAAATAGCAAGACAGGTTTCTTCAGTATGTGCCATGTCTTTTCTTTAGAGTTTGTGTTGTTTGTATCCACAATGGAATCGTCAAAGAAGTCTTTAGTAAGAGTTACGTTGTTTATTTTCGCTGCACGTATTAGAATCGTTTTGGCCTCAGAACACCTTCCTTTGTTGTTTAACCACCGAGCTGATTCAGGAATAAGCCTTAAAACATAAACAGAAACAAATAGTATTACAGAACTTAGTTTGTTAAAAATCCAGGCGAGAGAAAGATCACACGTCTGAAAATGCTTAGGCGAGTGATAAATTGCATGCTAGAAACAACTTACGCGAGTGAAAAATTGCCATGTTGTTTAATTACTTTGGAAAACTTCGTTTGATATAATATCAGAACAACTCGGCTATTTTACGAATTATACCACAACAACAAAATCGGCCAAGGTTTTCCGAATGTCTTGTTTAACACCACAAACGGCAATGGAATTGCTACAGACTGGTCAAATGTTGTACGGATACCCAATTAGCATAGCAACGAAGAATACCAGTTATTTGTTTTTCCTTTTTGAAAAATCATAGATATAATAAGTTATGAAGTCAATATACTAGTACATATGTTTGAAATATTTATAGAAGACTTTAGTTAGTATGTAATGAGCTGACAAAAGTATGAAATTACATATTATTATTAATGAGGTAAGCGATTTCCAAGTGGTATGAGTGCAATCGCACCCGCACACCTTAAAAACTAAGGTCTGGTATTACAGTGGTCTCTTTCGGAAATAATATCTAATAATTGCCAAGGAGCACACGTTCAGTATGTGATTTGATCATTTAATACAAATGTCTATCAACTGTTCGGACATACCTTTACTTATGTCCTTATGCAAAATCATGACATATATGTAAACATTCAGGCGCGCACACAGGTTTTCAAGGACAGTGGGGTCAACAGGTGATTATTATTATTATTAATTTTTTGGTTTCACATTTTAAAGGCATTTTACAGCGAGGATAGAAGCAATACTAACTATTTAAATCATGTAAGTATCCGTTTCTACTCATTTCCTCTGTTTTTAATACACGAAGAAAAAAATCGTTTCTTGGAAAAATAAATTGGTGGGTTTAAACCCCCTACCCCCTGTGCGTCAACTATTGTATGTTGTAGCGATTGTTTTAATTGTTGAAATGTATGGCGCATATATCCAGTTTTTATCACAATAAAAAGTTGTCATTCATATAAAAGAAGATACTAAAGAAAATGAATAAAAAACAGACTAAATCAGATTTATAAAATGTCAAACTGAAACACTGTCTTTGTCACTAAAATTCTGTTTCAAGCTGACGTGCTACACGTTAAAATAGATCATATTAATTTAGTTTTCAAAGACCCTTTTCTCACATTTTATACCTGGTGCAATATATATCATTATATATTATTCATTTAAAATGGTCTAAACATCATATACGGCTCCCATGATAATCAAATAGTTATTAAGAAATGTCAAAACTGATTTTTTTTTTTAAAGTTACAAACCAAAAATACAGAAGCAGACCAATGGATGGGACTGAAACTGCAAGTTGCACGTGCTGCCAGTCTTTCAGAATGAAGGCAACTCCTGCTAGAATAATACCACCTCCAGCCCAGAAGAACTCGATTATGATGCCTGTCCATTTGCGTTTAGTCGGACCAACAAGTTCCATTCCTGAAATGAAGAAGTTCTGAAACACGATTTTGAATGGATATAGAAATTGTTACTACTTATTTTGACTTGAAGACAGTCTTAAACTGATTCCATTTTGAGAAGATGGGTGCATATGACGTACTTGGTTGGTTAAGAGCCATTTAAAAATTGCATAGGTCTCTGGATAGTTAGTAAAATATGTAAATTCCCTAGACTAAGTCTTTCACTTATTTTATCTTAGAAATGCAACTGGGTCTAACGTGATCGGTGACAAAATTTAAATAAAGTTAACGTTTATATATTTTTTTCAATTTCTGCAAAATGTATGTCGATGGATACGTAATTTAAAAATAATAAAACTTGCATGCATGTATTCCGTTTATAGAGTTGTTCCAATGAAACAAGGAAAAGATGGCGCGATCTGTTATTATGTTGGTAGGCTGATTACAATTTGCAAAACTTGCCCATAGGACGGATTTGTTTCCAGCTAAACCACTGTAAAATATTACTCGGCAAATTATGGTTAGAAATAGCCAATTCTGTGCGGTGCTGTTATAACGAATAGACAGGTATATTGAACATATACCAGCCTCTACTCTTTGGAAGTGTGAAATACAGAAATTGTTATAAGTTAATAAGTAAAGTCTGTTTTATTTAACGACGCCTCAAAAGCACATTGCTTTTTATCTTATCATCGGCTATTAGACGTCATACATATCGTCATATTTCTTTAGAGAAAACCCACTGCTTTCACATAGGCTACTCTTTCCAATAAGCAGCAAAGGGTCTTTTATATGCTCTTTCCCACAGACAAGACAGCACATACTACGGCTGACGAACCAGTTGTGGACCATTGGTCGGAATGGAAAATAGTCCAAACTGCAGATGGGCCCACTGAGAAGGATCGATCCGATATCGCACTTCTTCACATGCGGACAAACTACCGCTTGAGCTACATCGGACTCCCATACCTTTAACCAATAACATATATATAGAGAGACATGACTGAAGATAAC
>JAULBS010106228.1:0-15530 GCA_032355785.1 Symmetromphalus regularis | reverse complement strand
GGAAATATGATAATTTAGGCACTCGTGTCGTAAACATCGTCTGTCATGGACACTCATATAATATCCTCTATTTATTATCCCTAGTCTTTAAAAAACATCATTTTTGCATATGGAGTGTTTTTTCATTTGTTATATTCGTGCACTAAATGACCTTTCTCTCTTTTCTAATTCTATGATAGATCAATGACTTTAATTATGTTAACAGTATACAAAATAACTCGAATCATATTTACTAATGGGTTGAAGGTATTGATCCCAGTTACAAGACAGTATATAACGCTTTTTCGGTTCTATTAATACTTACTATTAAAGGTATAATTTAATGACCTGTAATTTAAAGGTGTACCATAGGGTGTCTTATAATTTAAAGGTTCACTATCACAGTTACACGTTAGTGATGAACAACTGCAAATGCATCGATCCCTCCAAAAATTGTTACGATTAACTCCACAATATCAAACATATAATACAAGGTCATATGCTATTTTAAGTATAATTATAGACTGCATTAATTGAGAGTAATTTGTTAGAATTTAATTGATGGTATGCTCTGTATTTAAACATATTAGTATTATTACGCGCTACTAATTATTTCCCCGTAGAATTATTTTTCTGGTAGTCATCTGCGTTAGTAGATAATATTTTATTTCAGTACATGTAATTAAGTGTATGGTTTTCCCCCTCTTTTAATGCAAAACAGCACAACTCATTTTTTTTTATAGATCTTCCACTATGTACATAATAGTTGGGTGACTCCTATAAAAGCCGATATTTTGTTTAGTGTTTTATGACTAAAAATGTAACGCGTTTGATTGCGACATCCTTTTACATAACCCCCTCGGTGGAATCATTCTCTGATAGCTTTATTTCTGCCCCAAACAGTACCCTACGACTGGTATATCAAAGGCCGTAGTATGTGCTGTTCTTTCAATGTCAGTGGTGTGTGCTATCCTGTGGCAAAGTGCATGTAAAATATTTCTTGCTGCTAGTGGAAACGCAGTGGGTCTCATCTGACGACTACGTGTAAAAATCACCAACATTAATGTTTGACATCCAGTACCCGATGTTTAATAAATAAAAACAAACCCTTTACATATAAATTAGCGATACAATTCTCTAGTGACAAGTATTAAAATACATTCATTGTGATAACATAGAACACAAGTGCATCGTCACCCAGTATCAAGTGAACTCGACAATTTGTACGGCTTTAAGACTTAACAGGGTTTATTCCTAACTGTTCAGTTTTTCCACAGGAAGTAGCTCAAACGTTGATTGCGTGCACATTTGACTTACGAGCTGTAAGCTTGTTACGATCCCAATTGATCGCCTTTTTTTATTACCAGAAGCAGAAAACGGCGCAGCTTAAATAATTAAACCAATGATATATTGTTTTGCAACGGCAGTATAGTCAATATAATTAGGGTGATAGTTCTACTGTGTTTTCCCAGGAGTTGCTGACGTATATCGGGTGGTTATAACGTCACAACTTTAGTTTTATTAGCGACACGTCAGCCATTGATCACCAGTCAATGACGGCATTATGAAATTAGTTGCTTACGGTATGACGTATTTTATTTTTAAAACTTTAAAAATTTGGTGGATTTCCAGTACAGCTAACAAACTGCTTCAATTTTTGTGTCATCCTGTTTGACAAGATTCTGACATTTAGATCTCAAACTCAAAAGTTCTTGGGTAAAATTTCGGAAACTATGGTGATTCTAAATGAACTGAAACATGATTTGTCAAAACATACTCTAATAACTTTATACAATGAATTTCTTTTGTCTCAGTTTAATTATGATATTTAGGTTGCTGGCATGGTAGGTGTTACTTAGAATCATAATAGTGTGCGTGGGCTAAAGTGACTGCGTTGTTACTGTCATTGAATTTGACCTATTATACATGCTATATTTTTTATATTATGATGGAAATAAACTCTGGACATTGAAATACATATTTATGAAGAACACAAGGGAGTATAACCTGGATTAGTGGGTATAGTGCAGCCTTGACTTTTTTTATACCCCAGGGTAAATTTTGGCCTAGACCAGTGTTAACTGACCTTGATGTATTTAAAGTAGTCAGCTATTTATCAACAATACTCTCTTAAAATAAATTGATTATACGAGCGTTAAATTACCACTCTTCATTTTTATTTCACTCTCATTTCTAAATTTAAAAAAATAGGACAAAGGATATGAACCTAGAACAGTGATTCGGTTACCATTCAAATTATGTGGTTTGAATCTCTTCATCTTGCGAACATCTACAAAAACAGTCGGTGCCCATTTAATTAGTACCTCTAGAATCAGCACTGCTATTATATCTCTGTTATTACTGCTTCAGCCGTTAATATGTTGCTGCTGAGTTTATGGTGCGCTTGCAGACTAACACTCAACCACCAGAAACCTGTATTTAGTACATATAATAATGACACCATATGTTTGTCCACGAAGCTCGAAATGTACTGAAAAGGTCAAGGTATTCAGCATTTATTCTGACCATCATATTTGAACTTGTTCAACATTATAATTAAACCTTCGACCTTCATAATTAGTCCCGGCCTCATTGGTGCAGTGGTTAACCGATCGGACTCACGGCTGGTAGATACTGGGATCAAATCTCAGTCGAGACATGGCATTTTTAATCTCAGTATCGGCTCCAACCCAGAGTGAGTGCTCCGCAAGGCTTATACCACTTATACCGACTAACACAACTGGTTTATCAAAGGTAATTCTATCCTGTCTGTGGAATAGTGCATATAAAAGATTCCTTGCTGCTTGTCGATAAAAGTAGCCACATTAATGTGACGGCAGCGGGTTTCGTCTCTCCTACTAACACAAACCTCTGTAGTGGACAGACAGCACATAAAGCTGAGCTGTGTACCCAGGACAGCTTGCTTGAACCTTAATTGGATATCACGAAAATAAATACAAACAAGCAATCAGTAATTATCATACTCTTAAAATAAATTGACTACATGTATATTATTAGCGTTAATTTATGATTATTAAACTTCTCCATTATTATAATTATTACTGCACATTCTAAATAAAAATTATTATAAATAATCTGAACCAAAACCAGTGATTCAGATGAGTATGAGTAGTCGTATCTGTTTATTGGTGCTATGTAACAAATACTCTTAACGAAAGCGACCGTTCTTCTTTATTGTACAGCTGTATTGAACAACATGGCTCTGTTTGTTCACGTCCGAGATAATGTTACTAAGGATAAACGGGTGAAATGAGATTAGTATTGATTTACCAAATTAAATAACAGTTCCGTGCTCTCATCAGCAAAGTGGGTTGAGGATAACTTTTTAGTAGTTAGAAATGAGAGTGGACAGCTGCTGCTACCATCCGATTACATGTTTTTCGTGTCTTTTCAGTCTCATTATAGCATTTTGTTGACAGTTGTTTTAATTTGCTTTAACGATGACATATTTTTATTTGATGTGCAATGCAACCATGTTATAACCGCATTCAAATATATCTACTTACAAGCATTGGCAGTCCTCCCTCGAGAAAATATTGCAGCGACAGCCGAATTATTTGTCCTGTGTGTTTATGGTGTTGGTATAAAGTAATGGATCTATAAATGTCAGTTTTTATTCTTTTAACTAGTAAGGTCTACCAGTGATGGATCCAGAAAATCAATTTAGTGGGGCCCCAATAATATGATTCGGATTCTTTAACGTTAAAAAAAATAAAATAAAAACATAATAATAATATATTTTTTTTAAATTTGATTTATATCGTATAATTTAGGGTGGTGGTGGACCGGGCCCCTGAAGCCCCAGCCTAGATCAGCCACTGTCTTCTTAGAGGTTAAAGGAACTGGGTAGCATATTTAATTATAATCATTTACTGGTTCCGTTCCTACATAGTTCGACAATACCATACCAAGCTGGGGTATAAGGATATTTGTTTTTAATGCATTGAAAGATAGTAGAGATATATTAATTTTCATAGGCCATGCCACTTATGTTTAAATACAGGAAAAGAATGATTGTTTTAACGACAGCCCAGTACACTGTTTATTCAGCGGGAATTAGGTGTCAGACATATGGTTTAGTTTTGCGACATGGTCTTTATAAGACACCCGTTACCGACACATTGGTTACCCTATCCGATTAGCAACAATGCGCTTTCCCACATATAAGACAGCACATACCACAGCCTTTGATAAAAAAAACAATGTGGACAACTGGTCGATGCAGGTGGCGTACACCTACCTTTTTAGCCTTGGGGAGTGGAGTTTGTATGTATCGAGACTACAAATCCCATGCCTCGACTGAGATATGATCCCAGAACCTACCGGCAAGGAGTCCGACAGTCTCACCACCGGTACAGGTTATGACTGGATATATATCCTCTAATTTTCAAGCGTGTAAGACAGAACAACAAAGTCGCTATTTTATTTTAATCAATAGCAACATTTTATAACTTGCCAAGTAAACTAATTTGTAACCATTAAAATAAAATGTCTTTGAAATGATACAGCATATCAGTGACATTATTATTTTGTTTCTATTCATATAATAGTATCATAGAGTAGATTTGTGCATTGGTAATAATTACTATTGTAGATTTACATCAGTATAGCAAAACAGCACTGTACAATGCTATTTTAAAATTACAGTGTTGAAGCTTTCGATGTAATTATTAAATAACTGTGCATTACTCTGTCAGTGCAAGGGAGAGCTTCAGTGGTAGGTCGGTTAGTTTTAAGGTAGGCAAGGTCAAAATTCCCATTTAAGTTATCTTATACAACGGAAATTTGCAGATAAAACGTACATTAGGCTTGCCCATTCTGTGTTTTAAAATAACAATGGTGAAGCTTTCAATGTAATTATAGAATTGGCTATTGCATTACTGTGCTAGTGCAAGTGAGAGCTTCAAAAGTAGGTCGGCTAGTATCGTTTTAAGGTAGGCAAGGTCAGAATTCCCATTAAAGTTACCTTATACAACAGGAACTTGCCCATAAAGCCTAAATTAGGCTTGCCCATTCTTTGTTTTAAAATAACAATGGTGAAGCATTAGATTGAATTGACTGCATTACTACTCAACCCCTGAAATTGCCCACGGCAATCCGCGGCACTTTTTTTGGCTGCGGACTAAAACATTTTTCAACATATTTTTTCTTATTATTAAAAATAAAGTATACTTTACGCAAACATTGCCGTAGAAAATGCCGTGGACAGTATTACTCCACAGCATTTATTTTACCGTGGACATATTTTTAATTGCAGGGGTTGCATTACTGAGCCAGTGCAATGTTAGACCGGCAAGTGTCGTTTTAAGGTAGATATGAAAATGTCATTAAACACAAAGACCACGTCTTAAAGTGACCTTTACATAGTTAAGAGATATAAACGTTCATATTGTAGTAAATACATCCTTTTGAAAATCAACTCTTATTCTTATAACTACTGGCATCTTTGGTAACACCAGTGGCTGTATCTACCGTAAAAGTTTGATTTAAATATTGTACAAATGTACATTTGTATGTATATCATCTTTAATTGTTGAAAAGATATATTTTTATCTGTTTATTGTCATTATTGGTTCAAATATGAAAATAAAACATGCACGATGCTTTTGCTGGTGCCTTATTAATAACTACATTGTTTTGTTTTTATTGTTATTGTCACTAAATAATAATAGATAGTAAGTGTGTTTAATGACCCCCAGCACAAACACACGTGGGTGTTACACTGCTGACAACTGCAAACACTGCTGACAACTGCAATCTTTGAGATGTACCTGGGGCATGCTCATTATCTTTCCCTGTAATACGCACCACTAACAAATCGAATGCTACAGGGACAACGATACGCCAACGGAGTATTACGGTAAGCCACAGTATGCCACAGGCAAATCATGAGAAACACAATCCACTTCTCAGGTATCAAATACAAATATCCTATGTAGTTTTGGCAACATTACACACTATAGTTTATTAATATTTAGAATAATTTTTAATTAACGCCGTATGTGTAGTTGAAGGTCATGCCAATTGATATCCTGTTACAACTACACACCCACTAGTTAACAGAAACATAGTACACACTATAGTTTAATAATATTTAGAATAATGTTTAATTAATGCCATATGTGTAGTTGAAGGTCATGCCAATTGATATCCTGTTACAACTACACACCCACCAGTTAATAGAAACATGTTCATAAACCAGATGACATTCATGACAAACATTCTGGAATTAGATAACCACACCATAAAGGATGAGGAGGAGGTGTATGTGTGTGTGTGTGTGTGTGTGTCTGTGTGCACTAATATCACAAGTTGCGACGTGTTTGCTACCAATGGACCATTACTGTGACCACCCCATGAAATATTAAATATTTCAAATTGCATATGTTTTACTATGATAAATGCATTCCTAATTAATTTTGATAAATATTTTATTCAGTTATTTAGAAAAATAATGAAGTAAACAAGTTTTCCTTTAACAACACCAGTTCAGTACATTGATATACCGGCTATTGGATGTCATACGGGATGGTCCGCCCCCACTTTTTGGACAAGGGTGTGTTCCGTCCCACCTTGCCCGCTACAGTCATATAAGCTGCTCTTATATAAGGGATCTGTTATATACCCTATCCCACATACAGGATAGCACAAACCACGACCTTTGATAAACCAGTTATAGATGATTGGTCGGTATAAATGGTGACACCTACTTTTTGAACCTTACGAAGCACTCACTCTGGGTTGGAGCCGGTATTGAGAATTATAAAAAAACATGCCTCAACTGATATTTGATCCCAGTACATCACCCTGATCGATAATAATAATTAACGTATTATTACCCCAGCCGGCAGTCATAACCAGGTATATATTTGTTGTTATTTTACCACTGAGCAAATATCGACATTTAACATGGCATTTCACTGGGTCGATCTGGCCGGTATGACAAAAAGAAAACAAACATAAATGATACTATAGTAGTGTCTGAAATAGAATTAAAATGATTTTCGTCGATTATTTATTTCATAGTAAACAGAAAATAAATATTTTATAAATATATATTTAATGACACTCTAGCTAATTAGCATTTACTTGTTTTGGCTCTCGTTAATGTACAAGATGGTTTTTACTCTTGAAATTATAAGATATTTTAGCAAACAGGTGATTTTCACATTTTATTGGAACAGACAATAACACATATTGACATATCCATCACATTTAGCAAACAACAATGAAACTGACACGTCACTCAATACTTGGTATATAATAGTCAGTTCAAATAAAGTGTGCAAATCACCTGTTTATTGACATTTTTCTTTTAATTTCAAGAGTAAACACCATCTTTTATATCAATGAGAGACCAAACAAGTACTAAATTAGGTAGAGTGCCATTAAATATATATTTACAAGATATTTACTTGTCACTTTATTATGAAAGAAATAATCAACGAAAATAAGTTTAATTCTATTTCCGACCTGTCTTCTAATAATTACACGCCGATTTTAAACCATGCTATTCTTGTCCGAGGCAAATACAGTTATTATATTTTTTAAACTAAAGGATTGTGACACACAATGTCAAAAAAGGAGTTTGCACTCACCAGTGGATGTCGTACAACAACAAAGATAAAATAAAGAATTAAAATAAAATAAAACAATTGATTACACCCACCTACAACAACTGGATGAACACATGCACTGACGTATTTGAGCAAGGTTATACTATTCGAGTATTCTCTAAAGGTTTCAGAAAGCTTTATCAAAATTATTCAAAGGCCAACGACTAAACTTCGTCTGATACAATATAGTATTTATGGAGTTTGGTGAAAACGATATCTGTATTAAAAATGGCGTTGCTTACGACAAGTTTCTCCAGTAAAGAATAATGAATGTACGTTTTGGATAAATTTAATTAAAACATATTATCTCAGCGCTTATTTGACAGTGATTGAAATATATGTTTTTGAGGGTTGAGAAATAAAGGATCGAAGTTTTTATATCTCATTTAGTCTATGTTTAAAAATAGTTTAACAGCTCTTAATATTTTAAACGTAATTTCTAATACAGAATAGAAAGCAGACCAGAATGTTTTGCTCTGTAAAGATCTGTTGTGAGATCAAAACCAGATTATGGATGCATTGTGTATGGATCTGTTCGCAACTGTTACTTGCTAATGCTCGATCCCATAAACAATCATATTCTTAGACTGTCTTGATGTGTTTAAAACATATGTTGTGAGCCTGTACGTTGAAGCTCAATAAACCTGATACAAACTTTTCTCTTCAGTATGCTTCTAATTTAAAAGGTTTACAAAAACATCCAGCTCATTACCTCGTGTTCCAACATCAACTTCGATGATGAAATAATGGAAACTAGTAAGTTTTGTTCTTCCTCTATGGTAACCACCCGACATTTTGTTTTATCTAGTGAATAATGCGCTAGTGTACAAACTATTTCATGTTTAGCCTGTGCTGCACTATTTCCATCTAAAACTTTCCATGAGATTGCTCGAAACACAGGCAGTACTAAATATGCTGAAGTGCATTAAAACTTCAGAGGCATCCGTATTTATTGTTTGTAGAGACTTTGGTTCGTGTCTCTAGGCTTTAAATTATATAAAGCTGCATCATCCCCTAAATGAGATGGCTATACGAATGTGTCTTTTTATCTTTTACAACAACAAAAAAAATACGTTTTTTTGCCGACCCAGTCATGTTGTTATTAGGAGCAATGAAAAGGTAAATCTACCTGCTAAGGCTGCTTTGAATTTGCTTCGTACCAATATGGGTATTCCATATTCTGATTTTAAATTTGTGTTTAACAAGTATATTTTGCGTGAGCAAACAAATCCCATTCTACAGATGGTCAAGGACAGAGGACATTGTTTCTTTCAAAAAAGGATGACCCACCTAAATATGAAAAAAAGTAAAGTTTGTTTTATTTAACGACGCCTCTAGAGCACATTGATTTTTTTTATCTTATCATCAGCTATTGGACGTCAATCATATGGTCATTCTGACATATGTATTTAGAGGAAACACGCTGCCGCCACATAGGCTACTCTTTCCGATAAGCAGCAAGGGGTCTTTTATATGAACTGTCCCTCAGACAAGACAGTACATACCACGGCCTTTGATGAACCAGTTGTGGACCACTGTTAGGAACTGAAAATAGCCCTAACAGCAGATGGGATCTCGGTTTTATTCATCTCTTTTTATATCTTTTTTTCCTTTTCTCTGGAAGTGTTTCCCATTTGTTATAGATTCTGCTAAGCATTTATTATAAATTAATACGTAATGCTGAACTACTAACAGGTAACGAATAGTATATGATGCATATATATCAGTACTTGTTTCAAAATATTTAAATTCGGCCTACCTCTTATTCACTTAAATCCGCTTCTTGGCTATGTGTCTCTTTCTGCTTCACTGAATATACTTGGCAACACGTTGATTCAGGACTTGGCTATTTACAGCTTTATGGATGTAGTGTAGTTCACGGTCAAGGTCTTAAGCCTAGATCATATCATTTCTGGATCGTGCGATTTGTGGCGATTTAGCAGAACGTACGACCAATCGGGAATATTTTTTTCTACGATCTCCATTTACGGTCACATACTGCGATTTCTCTTAAGATTGGTGGTAAGTCATTGTACGATTTGTGGTAGTGCGATCACCAACAATTGGAGAAGATTGATCGCAATACCAATCGTAGATAATCGTGCGACTAGTGGTTCCACCAATCGTAAGGTCGTGCAACCAATCGGGAAAGGTCGTGACTGGTCGCACTACCGATCGTGATGTTGTACGACTGGTGGCACAACCAATCGTCAGGTGGCACGACCAGTTGCACGACCAATTGCTTGACTCGCGATCATACACGACTGGAAGTGCGACCATGCGCGACTGTTTCTACGATAATGTAAGACCTGTCTACGACCTCTCACGATTTGCAATCGCAGATCAGACGTTTCAAACATGACCATCAACCTTGCTGCGACTGATTTTGCTTTGGCGATTACTCACGACCTCTGCGACCAGTCGCACGCTTTTTCTACGATTTTCCCGCGATTCCAACATTTTTCGGTCGCAGCTAGGTCATAACCTGATCACATTTCGTGTCATCCAAATAGAATAACATATCTTCTCGGGATATTTTGCTATTAACATTTCAGGACATCTTACTATTAAAATTATATTAGGTATGTATTTTCGGGTGTCCAAAATATCTAACTTCCCTTGTCCATGGGTTTTCCTCCCTGAAATTTCACTATAATACAGTATAATAATAATAATAATAAGAAGAAATAACGTCAACCACCCCCCCCCCATACATTTCTTAAAATCTTCATTATCAACCCGATACTAGAAATTGCATTTCGTGCTAACAATTTTTTTTTTTATCTCGGGCCACATTATCACCTCCTCCACCCCTTTAAAAACAGTAAAGATTTTCTAAAGTGTAATACATAATATTATTATATCAAACTGCGATCCATCAGCAATTTATCATTCCGGAAGCATAAAACAATGATAATGATAATAATATTATAGTGATAATAATAATAATAATGCATGGTAGTAGTAGTAGTAGTAGTAGTAGTAGTAACAGTAGTAGTAGTAGTAGTAGCAGCAGCAGCAGTAGTAGTAGTAGTAGTAGTAGTAGTAGTAGTAGTAGTAGTAGTAGTTTTAGTTAATAGTAGTGATAAGGTATAAAACCCTTTTTTTTTTAAATTGGTTCGTTTTATTTCCTAGAATCTAGAAAATAGCAATATTTCTGTTAAACATGGAAAAGCTATGAGAGCGTTACGAAAGTACTCTACTTTGGAGCCAAAGAAACTTAATTGTTTCATTTTTCCCTATTCCGAATTTCTGGTGCTAGAAAGCTATTGTTAGCCGTTATTTGCTTTCTTTATTACAGCTAATACCAGCTGTCTAGCGCCAGAAAATCAGGCTAGTTTTTACCCAGCCCCGAAACTAGCGATAGAGGTCTTCTGTACCACCTGTATGAGAGATTCTGAACTGGGTGCATATCCTTAAAATTAATGTTCTTAGTAGGTCATATAAAGCAAGCCTGACGTTGCGATATGTAAACACACAAGAAATAATGGAATATTGCTAAACATAAATCGGTAACTGACCACTGAAAAGCTAATGTCACCCTTTCTATAAGGTATCTTTGTAATAATATAATGAAAATTAGAAAAGTCATCTGTATTTTGACTGTTTTAAGACTACGAGAAAACAAACTGGTATCTCCATCAGAACATCGCTTCGTCTTTGTCTTGTAAGGGGACATATTGTTTCGGTAATAGTAAGAATGATGTTCTCAATAATTTGTTGTTACTTTACTTCAAAACCTAAATAAGTTTGTGTTCCTGTATAGCAGAATGGAGTTGACATATAGGACAAACACTGCACTTAAACTGTCCTCATTCAGTGTTGAGAAATCATAACCAGACATAAACCAAATACATTATGCTGGTAACTACCACGCTGGTGGAATATCTAGTAGCTACAGCAGCACCGGTGACATTAACTGCAGCCACAGTGACATCCACTGCAACACTGGCGACATCCACTGCAGCATCGGTGACATCCACTACCGTTCTTGTGACATCCGCTGCTGTACTGGTGACACCCACTGCAGCATCGGTGACATCCATTGCAGCATCGGTGACATCCACTGCAGCATCGGTGACACCCACTGCAGCATCGGTGACATCCACTGCAGCATCGGTGACATCCACTGCAGCATCGGTGACATCCACTGCAGCATCGGTGACATCCATTGCAGCACTTGTGACATACACTCCAGCACTGGAGACATCCACTGCTGTACTGATAACATCTACAGCTGTACTGGTGACATCCACTGCTGTACTGGTGACATCCACTGCTGTACTGGTGACATCCACTGCTGTACTTGTGACATCCACTGCTGTACTTGTGACGTCCACTGCTGTTCTTGTGACATCCACTGCTGTACTGGTGACATCCACTACAGCACCGATGACATTCATGAGGACCTGTTTGCATTCAACATCTTCACAGGCAAACATCGTCTTGATGGAAACTGGATCAGATTCTCCACGAACTTGGATGTTGAGTGTTCTAGTTCTTACAGCATCAGCTAACGTTTTAACAGTCTGATTTAGGTTCAGTGTTGACGTCTCCTTCACATAAACATCCAGTTTGAATTTGTCTGCAATAATTATGGAAATGTTCATCAGCTTTTGACCTTCAGAAAGAGAGTCGTTAGTTGTGTATGCAAACCATCCCACACCATTGGACTTCCAATCCAAATTATCAGCAATGGAGTCGGCTATAACTCCAGCGTACAAGTCATCATCATCCATATATCTTCCCGTACTTCGGGTCGACGTTGAGACTTGCAACCTGATAATTCGGACATACTCATACGTCCGTTGCATGTACGAGTTGCCACATTCTAGCATAGTTTCCAGTATTCCTTTCAACGTGGGAACAGGTGCCTGATTAAAGGTATTTTTGATTGTCCAGAATACTTTCCACCACTCTCCAACGAGCAATTCGCAAACTGAAGGGGCTTCCTTGTAAGGTTTCGTATAACACTGTGTGTGTGAGTCGAATGCACGCCTCTTGATGTCCGTACACGTGGAATTGTCCCATGGTCGAAACAAAGGAACCAGTGATACCTGAAGACACTTTCTCATTGCGTTTATCCAGGACTGAAAATAATAATATTAATAATAATAATAGCAAAGGATTAAATGTAAAATGATATAATAATATGAAAAAGTTGTTAAAATTACTATATTTGTTTTATCAAAGATAAAAGTAATTAAGGCTATGTTTTGTAACTGTGTACAGTCAGACTTCGTTATCTCGACCTCTATAATCTCGAATACCTGGCTATCTTGAGGCCTATTTCCGGTCCCGGCATTGTCCATTTGTAATGTTATTAAAGATATGTTGTCTGGAGACGCTAATCCCAAATACCCGGTTTGTCTCGAGCATATTGGAGCAATTCCATATGTTAGAAATTGTCTGTATTGAATAACATTATTACTATGTTTAGCCTATCATATTAATTATGTTGACATAACACGTCTAATACCATTGCATACAAACACATTAATGACTGTTATAATTCTGACCAGATATGATTATGTTTATTCGAACCACCGATACCTCAGTTTTGTGTTTGGGTAGCCCCCTCAACATCGAGATAACGAAGTTTGACCGCAGTTATAAATAAAACAACAGATGTACTCGAAAAGCTTCATAGGTGCTGTGAATGGATTTAATAAAACCGTGCATGTTGTGTGGTTGTCTTAAACAGTATGCTTTATAAAATAAAACTTTATGTCCGAATGGAAAAGTAATAATTATCTTGTGCCAGTTAAAAGATAAACATAATTATATTTTCACTCAATCAATGTCTGATATATTTTATAGTTATTTGACCGCAGAATACTTTTTATTATTATTATTATTTTTTAATTATTATTTTTTCTACTTTTTGTTTAGTAAGTTAAGATAAATTGAAATGTTTTTGAAAGACTAATAGTTAACAAATGAGTAAAGTTTGAAAATTTTGAAAGACTAGAAAAAGTACATAAGTTAATACAGGGTGACCCAAAATGAATGTCACCCTTAAAACTGCTTGTCATTTCTACAACTAAGGCCGTCCTTAAAATTATGTTGGTTGGTAACATCTATTTTTTTTTTAAGGTAGGTAGGTAGATACATATTTTCATTTTATTCTCAATCGCCGATAAAAGAAATTCCTGCTATTAACCCTCACAACCTTGATTTGAGGGTTAAACTCCAGAGTGTCACCAATCCTTTGAAATGCATCTACAGTAAGTTTTGACACTGTGGAATCGTTTATTTTCATGGCGACTGTCACAATCATATTCATATTGTCTTCTGTCAATGCACCCAGGCACAGGCAAATATCAGGAATGACATCCAACCATGTCTTCTGTGTGTGCAGCATTTTCAGGCTGGTGGAGGGTGAAAAATACGTCTATCGCAACAGAAAATTGTAGTCGGCAAGTCGGCAATTCAAGCCAGGTTTTAAAAATAAATAATTGAGTCGGGCCCAATTTTATTGAGTTGGTCGGGCTACGGCAAACAAGTATATTTTTAATGATGGCCTAATAAGAGATTTGTTTTATTTTTCATTCATATTAAGCTCCTCTCGAATGATGCCCAACGTCTTCCTTGTGCCGTCCAACACTTTTCATCCCAAGAGAAGAGTGTGTCCGCGTAATTTGACAATTTCAGAAGTGCCTACGATATGAAGGTGTTCATATCTAAAACATTTTGGAAAGGTCATAAAAACCAGATCATTTCAACTGCAGAACCCAAACATTCAGGACTGTTTTGTTATCATCTCAGCTTAATATGATTGGAAAATAAAACAAATCACTCACCAGTTGTAGAAATAACAAGCACTTTCATGGGTTGCATTCATTTTGGGTCACCCTGTATGTAGTTTTAGGTTTTTTTTTTAAATTACATTCCCAAAGTTAAAATATACACCGGACTCATTAATTAAGCTGCATGGTTGAACTTGTGGTTTTGTTATAAAGAAATGAACAGTACCTGAGCACGGAAACTAAATCCAGACGAAACACTCGTGTACAGAAGACAAAACTTCTCAACGTAGGTAAATGCATAACCATTCTGTGATCCTACACACGGATACTTCTTCTTCAAGCACTGTCTGTACCATGAGCATCCAGTTCCATCAGGATTAAAGCACATATTTGGGAAAGCGGGGATGGATGGATCAGCAAGTGGGAGAGTGTCTCCTTTATTGCAGGAGCAGTCTGGATAAACAGGTCCTTCGGCCAGCTTATGAACTTCAAGCATACACTGGTAATAACAGTAAGTGGCATTCTTATTTCGGCAACGATGTCTCCCACCAGACTTCTGTTTAATGTAAGCATTAGACAAACATGTTCCCCACTGATACTTTTTGTCATAGTGTGTTATGTGAAGACATTCTATTATATTTGGTGGCCCATGTTCTATATCGCATCTTCCATGACATGGGTCCCAAGCAGTAAAGATGATGCATAGACAGAACAACAGCGAGACGCCAAAAATACCAAAGCAGCTCATTTTGATCCTGTACTGCAAATGATCTGAACGTGAGAGCTTATGAAATACGATCAGTGAAACTGTATCATTTTAATACTTATTTCGAGAGATATCATTGGTAGAGCGAGTATAATACAATCACAAATAGCAACTGTTGTACTTCCTTGTCCTTATATGCAGGGCCAGATTTATAGGGTTACAAAGGGGGCAATAGCACCGGGCCCGATGCCAGAGGGCACTGCAGACTATGGCCTTCCTTTATAAAAAAAAAGTGATAATTATAAAATTAGTTCTATTCATTCATTTTTGTTATTTTTTTTCTTTGTCATGTAATTTAATGTCTATGTTCAGGAGCCCCCGATTTTGAAGTGTACAGTGCCCCCCCCCCCACCTCCCCGGTCTAAATCCGGCCCTGCTTATATAGAGTACCATTGAACT
>JAULBS010106217.1:0-15530 GCA_032355785.1 Symmetromphalus regularis | reverse complement strand
TAATGGTGGCCATCTTGAAATTTGGTCAAAAATAACTGTGAGATAAAAAAAAAATCTGGTGAAATTGCTAATATTATTTCTGGGAGTGCTCTGAACAAAATGGTACCACTCATTAAGGATCATGAGGGGAGCTTGTATGGGAACCCTCTAGGCCCACAGATTACACTTATTGCTGTAACGGGTGTGACCAAGATCATGACATTAAAAAAGGGTCCAAAAAATAAAAAGTAGAATTTTTATTTTTCACTCTTGTTTGTAACCAAAACATTGCATTCAAAAATTTTATTTTATTTATTAAAATTTAGAAACATCAAATTTTTTACTCATTTACTGTCAAACCAACTGTGTAATGGTGTGTTTTATGGGAATGCAGTAGGGGATCCACATGGGGTCAGGATCTCCCCCCTTTTTGAGAGCTTATCAGCTGCACTAATTACAAAGATTTGCACTTGACCCTTCCTCCATAAATTGAGATTTTCCCATTG
This sequence comes from Symmetromphalus regularis, assembly GCA_032355785.1. NCBI lineage: Eukaryota > Metazoa > Mollusca > Gastropoda > Neomphalida > Neomphalidae > Symmetromphalus > Symmetromphalus regularis. Next base: position 15,045 of record JAULBS010106217.1, on the reverse strand, counting down.
TTGCTGCCAAATTCCAACTGTATAACAGGGCTCGAAATACTCCAGAGGGGTCCCTCAAGCAGCCTGAAGTGTCAAACCAACTGTGTAGTGGGTGTTGCACGAAACCATTTAGAGCTGGTCCTGGCTCCCAGACTGAAAATACCAATTACTTTATGGCTATCAATAGCCATGCCCTTTTTATGCGTTTGCCATGGTGCCAATTTTGTGTTCTTTTTAATATGAAATGTTTTTAACCCTAAGTGTCAGTTGATCGCGGTTTCTTTTTGTGTGTGGTTTTCACAAATAAAAATTTAATGAAATCAACATACTCTGTAATGTTCCCATAATAGTGTTAATCTTAATTATAACGGACGATCAAGTGAAAATGCAAACTTCGGAAACCTTCGAATATGTTCGTACAGTTACAAACATAGACGTGATTTGCCAAAAAAGTGTTAATATCATTGAACCTTCTATTTATGTATTATCCTTTAGAAATACTCTTTGATCAGCACATATTTGTGCAGTAACCAACGATATTACAAACATTATGGCACGGCTATTTAAAATGAACTTCACCTTTACCATGTGGGAAAACCCCCATGATGTCTCATAGATTTCTTGGTCATTCAAAAATAAAGTGATTGTTTTGTTGTGATCGCAGATGCTGTGTTTTGTTTTTATATATCAGAGCTTGAGCAGCTGGGGTGAGGGGGCATTTGCCCCCTAATAATCAGCGGCGACATTTTTTTGTGAATTTTTTCTGTTACCTTGTAGGCACCCTTCAAATGTGCCCCAATTCAGTTTTGCACCCCCTGCAATATTTAAACGACTGCACCGTTTATTTATTTATTTTGGTAAAATAATTAATAAATTGACAGTACATGAGATTTCTGAACATTCCATCACTTCCACTGGCATTATTCTGTTTGACAGTCTCCACAAATTAATAATGATAGGCTACTAAATTACAAAAATTCAAAAATTTTAAATATTAAAAATATACTTGTAATTTCAAAATTAAATTTGCATGTGGGTGGGCGTGAGTGTGTTTGTGTATTTTAAGTGGGGTAGTAATTTGTAATTGAAATTTCAGGTGTGATAAATTAAAAAAAAAAAATTAAAATCAGTTTCTTTTTTTTTTCACTAAAATTTCACATTGACAAAGTTTTTGTTGGTAAATCTTGAATTCTTTGGGGTCGCCATCACAAAGTAATATGTAAATTTTAATTGTTATTTCTTTAGCATTAAAGTGTAAAATAAAACTGTTAGAATCTATCTCCAAGAGATTTGGTTGTATCATCATTACTATACACTTGAGTCAGTTACATAGGAGCCAGAGGGGAGGGCTAGGGGGGCTCAGCCACCCACCTTTTCCAGCAGTTTTTAATATGGTTAAAAATGTCTCAGGTAATAAGCAGAAAAAACCACAAGAATTGCTATAATGTTAACTGCATTTTGATAACTTCTAGTGCCCATTTCTGTAAGAGATGGTTTATAAAAATAGGACTGTTACATAAACTAAACAAAGCTGTGAATATAGAATGTCAAATAGTGACATTAAATTTGGAAAAAATTTTATATTTTCAAGATGGCCACCTAAAATGATAATTCAAAATTAAAAAATTTTAACGATGTTTTTAAAAGTTTCTTAAACTGTTTTCAGATCACTTGTAACTTTCCACAATTACCTTACTACATGTACTTAAGAAACTTAACTATTTTAGTCTGAATAATATAGTGTTTGGGTTTGGGTTTGGGTTTATGTTTACATATTATGACCAGAATCCATTAATGAGGTGACTGTTATTATAATTAGACCATAATCTTTCATGCAATCTAGCATGTGGCAGTCTTGCCATTTCACATTTCATTAAGTATCAATATCTATATAACTACTGAATACATTTTATTTTTAAAATGACATTACATAAATATTGACATATTCTATAAATTATTTCTTTGACTTAAATATGTCTGACAGCTTTTGAGTTTTAATTTATTTGTTATAAAATGGTGGTATTTTATATACATATTGAGTCCATTCATTTCTATTTAAGAACACATATGTTAATTACCATTACATATGGCAAAATATTTTTTAAAGAACTGTAAAAATTGCCACCTGTAATAAATGTCACCTGTCTTCAGTGACCACTTTTCATTACTGCAATGGGTGGCTGCTTCAGACAGGTTTGACTACCATTATTTTGCATTAAAATTACTATATCTCGTAAAGTGTCACAATATTTTTAATGACTTCAATGGAATGATTTTTATTGTATCAATACTTAAGTTATGCAATGATGTTTCAAAAATAAAAATCTCTATATTCATTTAAATATTAAATAAATATTTATTCATTTGTTGATATTTATTCATTTGAGTGTCATGTTTTAAGATGGTTATCACTCAAAATTTTTGAAAAAAAATCCCTTAAGTTATTTTCATCACAAGCACCTCTGTACTGAATTTCAGTCATAAAAAAAAAGATCCCCTGAAAAAGTGCATGGAATCTGGTATTCTAACTGAACTAAATACTAGGCTGGTTTTACAAGCCCAGTCTCCAACTTTATGCCAGTAAAGTTTTTCATCCATTACTTAAGCATGGATGAAGGGACCATTAATTATTTTATATCAGAAACCTAAATTCCTTGCAAAAGTTTTAATTTAGTAATGTTTTATATTTTGCAGTGCTTTGATGTAATCTTACAACCTTTGTTTGAAGACTTGTCACATTGTCTGCAGAAAGGAAAAATTGGGGGAATTGCTGTGCATGTGTTGTCTATTGCTGTTTTCATACTATTCTTAAAGGAAGAGAACAACATTTTAATTGGGAAATGTCCTTACCAGATGACTTCATTTTTTCGAGCATTTTTACTTCAGGCAGATTTAGAGAAAAGAACCTTTCCAAACTTTGATCTTATGGAAAGGAATTTTCCAACAAAGAAACAGTAAGTGAAAATGCAATTATTGTTTGATATATTTAAAAGTGATCTATTTTTAAAAACAAAATATGTAAAAAATATAACTAGGAATCTATAGTTGTCTTATTTTGTTTGACTACATTTATAGTATATTTCAAACTGCTCATATATACATAAAAAAAAACCATACCATTATTTTTATTTTTTGCCTTGCCCCTTATACTTTTTGTTGACTGTGACTAACCATTATTATCCTGGTGTCATAATTCAAAACAGATACAAATGATTTAATATCGACAAATTACCATTAACCATGCATAAACAAAAAGTTAATGCATACTTAACTGGAGTGTAAAAGCTGATTTAGGCAGTGCTTTTAGGATAGAGATGTATAAACGGTTGAAACTGAATGACAGGCAAACATGTCCATTTATTTAAAACTACGGATGTAGTAAAACAAAACACTGTTAAATGAAAATCATATTACAAAGATTGATATTGGAATAAGCAAATCTTTGGTAAAAAGTAAACAAAATTGCCATTATATTTTATATTTGAAAAGATCAAACAACACACATACACATGCACAAATGCATGGTCGTACACACACAAACACACGTGGGACACTCATCCACAAAATGTGAATGCCAATAATAGATCGTTTGCTTTGTCCTGCATAGTCTGGTACAGAATCTGTTAAACCAGATCAGCAAATTTGCTGCGCTTGTGTAGTCGATTAATACAAGCTCAGGATTAATCAATGGTGATAACTAGCTCTAATAATTATCTGTAGTTAGATTTGGTTTAATGACTGATGTTTTGGTTAAATATTAGTGGCACTACAAGTACCAAACACCGATTAAAACAACGACAATTTCCAGTTTCAGCCAAATTTAACCATGTTCAATTAAATCAAAACCAACCTTTATGAAATGGATATGTGGATAAAGTGCTTTCTTTGCTCTTTTAATATGAGTCGTTTGTTTGTTTGTTTGTTGTGTGAAAGATGATTTTGTGGCTTTTGATGAAAAAAACGGTCACCAAAAACGCATTTTCTGATCAGCGCGTAGCGACGTCACACTTATCTCTATCACTCAAACTGGGGTTGCCCTGTTATTGGCATTGGTGTGTCTGATTGCTGTTGTGTATAAAAATAGAAAATACGTCACTAAAGAGATGAGAGACACTGTATAGATCTTAAACGCAGATCTATACAAATGTGGACTTACTACAGACCCATCTTGTAATTGTGGACACTATTTAGAAAACAATATCCATTTTCTATTAGAATGTAAAAAATATGAACAATTACAACTTTTTCAAACAATAAACCTAAAATTATTATTATATGGAAGAAATACTTTAACTGACTATAGAAATAAACTTATATTCAAAAGTGTCCAAACGTTTATAAAACAAACCCATCGCTTTGATTAAATTAAAATACATTTAGAAGTCTGTATTAATTTTATTGTCTTTGAGTATGATGACTGAGTTGTCTGTCAACACGTGACTTATCACCTTTTTCTTTTATATCCCTTTTGAATATGTATGATGTCTTTCATTTCTCAGTCTTATTATTTTAGTTATTTTTCTTTTGTTTGTTTATTGTAAATAAAATATTCAATAATGTCGTCATTGTAAATATATTGTATGTATATATATATATAGGACAGGACCTAGTAAGTTTTCGAACTTGTGTCCAATCCGTTTTCTGTTTATAAAATAAAATATTTTACAATCCTTTCCTGTTTCTGAAAGTGAAAACAAAAGAACCTGGTATGCCTATGAATCGTAGATAAAACATGTTGTTACTCCATCTGACACTTTATCACAACAAAGTATTGTAGAAAGCCAGTTAGCAACACTAAACGGTCAAAGTATATATACAAAGTATATAAAATATATAAATACATGCATGTGTATAAATTAATATAAGCACATGTACAAAGCATATAAATATGCATACTAACTACATAAGTACATAAAGAATATATACCGGTACCAAGTAGATGTATATAAAAATTTGGAATTTTATTTCCTTGTACCACATATTTTCCTAAGTTATCAAGTTCTTTATTATTACTTGTATTCAGGGTGCATAAAAAGCTATATACACCTCGTGATGCTTCTACAACGTATAATATTATTGGAACTGCGTCCTTCTTTCTAACTATAAGACTTTTTTTTCTTTTTTTTCGGAACAACTTCTGTTTGTTTCAGCGATTTTAAAATGTCCGGATCGTATACAAAACAATATTTTTCAAAATTTGCCAAGTACAAACAATCGCAGGCTTTTGATGCATGTAAGTACTCTGTCTTAATCAAACACCTTGGAAAGTAAAATATTGACAGTCCACGTCCTTTGTATGCCCTGTTTGTACGATTCAAAGGGACACAATCAACCATAACAAAAAGAAAAGACTCCAAATACGTAAAACGCTGAATAGTGAATGACTGACTGACTACCTTTGCCTGGCTCCAGTGACACGGCGTACAAATTAGCGTACGGAAATTACCGAATGCTTCCGAAAACTATCGAATGTCGTTAAATTTTAATGTCTAATTTTATTTCGTTTTAAAACACTTTTACGTGATTTTATTCAAACAAATTGTTAAACTAATTAATTTATAATACTATATTGAATATAATGACCACAAAACTGGCTATATTTCACTTCTGCTTTAAGTAGATTCCATATATCGGCATTTCTACATTCCAAGTTTACACATTTATTTTAAAACACATGATGGAATACATTAAACCTGTTAGCATTGAAAATAATTTTTATAATCTTTGCTTTATGGATTATAAAGATTAATGGAATCTACCTTTATCTCAGATAATATGATAATTAGTGTAGAGATTTTACACATATACTCTCTGTTAATTATTTTCTTTTTAAAAAAGGATTTTACTGATTTTGTATTGGATAATTTTTAAACTTTATACCGAGAATGGAACATTATGCTTCAAAAAATGAGACAGATTTATTTTAATTTTGAAAATTATAATTTTACCATTAGTAAAACAAATTAATTAAAAATGATTAATTAATTAAAGAGTGGTGCTTTATAACTCTGTAGACCTCTTGTGTTTTCTAAAATACCGTATTATTTCTATTTATAACACACCCTAAAATAAGCACCCCCATCATTTTCATGACAAATGGTGCCTTTAAAATAGTAAAACTGCCTTGAACCATAACTGCTGACTTGCAATAAATAATGTATAATTTGTAAGCATATCAGCAGTGTGCCTAATTTAACACATGGAAAACATTGTTTCCATATTCCAAATGCCTTGCCTTTCAATTACCAACCTTTCGTTAACACTTTTAAACGCATGTAAGACAAAAATAGGCTTAAAAAATTTGGCCTGTGCTGTTTTTGAACAAGATGCCATTTTTTGCCTGGTGTAACTGTTTACTGAACCCCCTGTGAAAAGATCCTTTTTCTGCCGGTATACATGTAAAATGTTCCCACTGGGTGACAGAGCATTTTTTCTACACATATTACAAAACGTTGTCTAGTACTGTAATTAGCACGCCCCTTTTGTGTTTTGCATCATGCCTGGGTGCTATAATAGAAACAATACAGTGAAGGAAATAAATATTTCCAACTATTTTTCAGATCAAACTGTGTCGTGAACCTCTCTCCAGACAAGCGAGCAGTGCTGCGGGAAGCCTACAAAGTCCTTAAGGTTGATTGGTTTATTTATTTCCGTGCTTATATCCAATTAAGATTCAAGCAAGCTGTCCTGGGCACATAGCTCAGCTTCCTCTGCTATCTGTCCAAGATGCGAAATTGTTTGAGGAGTTTTGATATTGAAATTTGTAAATGTGAAAGAAAAAATCTATCAACTGGACATGGAATTCCCTATACCATGGTTCAGTTAAAACATATGAAAGCAAGATCTAGTATAACAAATGCATGAAAGTTTCATTTGTGATCAATATTTAGACCACAAAGCTTTTAAAGTACTTGTCAACATTCTTACTGATTGAAATTAAATATTTGGAATCTTATTGATTAAAATTAAATCTTTGAAATCTTATTGGTTGAAATTAAATCTTTGAAATCTTATTGGTTAAAATTAAATCTTTGAGACAGGTGTTTTCTAGGAAGATTTCAAAGTGCCAACAGTTTTTAATAATTATTACCGTGACATCAATTTTATATTAAAGGATATTTGAGGGGGGTGTGGGGAAGTGATTTTAATAGTTGGTAGTTTAAAAGTGGAGACACTGAGTTCTCAAGTCTGGGCTGTGTCAAGCATAGACAGAATATTTCTTTCTCAGTAATGCTTAATATATCATGTTTTATTCTTATATCATTTGTACATTTTATATATACATTTTTTTTAAATTTTTTACAAATTCTTTCAATGAATACGTAACCATCACCAAGAGTTACACAGTATTGTTTCAAATTGTCCGTTATTCACAGACATTACAAGAAATCTTAACCAATCAGAAAATCATGCAAACAGACCAGAATTTATGTATTGCAAACCTAAATACTTTTGTTTGAAATCAGTTTAAAGGCATATTCCCACAGAATTAAACGGGCTTTGTGCTCTAAATATTAATTAAGAATGAAACTTACATGCATTTGTGATACTTGATCTTGCTTTTATTTAACACAAGAAATTTTACCTGAATCATGGTATAGGGAATTACATGTCTAGTTTATGGTTTATGATTTATGGTTCGTTACCTAAATTCAATTATTATTGTTTAAATATTTATAATAAGTGAGATGTGGTTGTTATGTAAGTAGTCAAATGTAGTATTTCTATGGACAAATCAAATGTTTATAATTTAATTATTGGAGTTTAATTAAGTAAGGGGTCCATGAAGTATGCGTTTAAGGTTGTTATGTGTACAGTTGGCACAATGTTAGTAAACTTGATGTCAAAGCTATATTAGTTGTTGCTAAATATTGTGTACTCAAATGTGAGTCAAGTTTAACAACTAGTACTCAAGTCCTACTGATGTGATTTTCTGTTTCAGGTTGGAGGAGAACTATACTTTAGTGATGTCTATTGTGACCGGGATCTTCCAGCTTCTGTGAGAAAACACAAAGTCCTATGGGGTGAGAACATTTATTTTATTTAACCGACATGCATACAGTGCACCGACAGATTTCTACTTGATCAATATTTACATTTAGCTTGCATTGTTTAGTTATTTACCCAGGATTTCTAGAATACTGTCGTGGCTAGTGGTTTTTGTAGTTGGGCTGCCAAATAATCACTTTCCACTAGCCCAATGGCAAGTGGAATATTAAAAAAAAAAAAAACGGAATGAAAAAACTGTATTGAAAAGTGCTCCACATACTCATTTCCATAAAGTCTGACTATTATTAGCCTGGAACACTTCAAATAACTTGCTAGCATAATCACCAAAAAAAACGCTGTCCAAAATTTCTATTTCTGGCAAGATGTCGTAATATCCTGAAGAGTGCCAAATGAGTTTTTTTCTTCCGTTTTGATCGTTAAGTTTGAGTTTTATTTTTACTTTGTAGTGTTAGGAGGTAGGGTTGGACAAGAGGTAGGGCTAGTGAATTTTTAAGTCGGGTTAGTGATTTTTGAAAATCACTGATCCAATGGCTGGTGGATTTAAAAAAAATTCTAGAAGCCTTGAATTTTATCTTTAGCATGGCTTTATAAATACTGTCATTGTACATACAAAAGTATTGTTATTCATGACAGAGATAGAAATTAAGGCTTGACCCCCATGTGAGTAGAAATTATTGGTGATGAATAAAATTTAAACATTGTTAGTCCCCAGACTTTTTTTTCGTTACAAAAAAACATTTCTTTGATCAGATTCCTATTTTAGTTATTTTTAATGTACATTACATAATCCTATATACACTACCAACTGCTTCCTAGCAAAGTTTCTGTTTTCAGAGTTCCAGACCACACACATTGCAGTCAGCACAGGGTTAGAAATTTTAAAAATTATTTTCACTCGCCTGGGGGACTAGTAGCCTTAAAAAGTTACTCATCCCCACAAAAAAATCACTAGTCCCAAACGTGAATTACAGATGTAATAATTTGTAATAATTCTCATTAAAGGTGAATGCATCGCTGGTTCATTGTGGTGGAAGGATGTGTTCAATCTGGCTAAAGAGGTTGGTTTCAGCACTCCCAGAATGGTCAGCGTGAATCCAATTCCCATCACTCGGCCCGACTTCTTAGAGGTCCTTGGTAAATGTTTTAGTTATTTTTTACCGAATTGATAGAATCTCATTTATTTCTTGTTTAAGTGGTGAGCATAGCTCAACAGGTAATTCATTTGCCTTGGGCAACCCCCAGAATTGCCTGGACTTAATTTTTTTTTCATATTCAAGGTGTATTTTTGTCTTATTAGTAAAAATAAAGTATACTTTACACTAAAATTGCCATGGAAAATGACACGAACACTATTTCACCACAGCATTTATTTTGCCGTGGTCATTTTCTTAATTGTAGGGGTTGCTTAGGTGTACTGGGTCATCTGATTGTTCTCCTTCACTTTCAGAAGACCCATATGTGTTGTTTCTTGTTCCAGTCAGTAGTCTATAACTGGTTCAACAAAGGCCATGGTTATTATTCTTCTGTCTTTGAGAAATCACATATAAAAGACCACTTAATGCTAATCAGAAAGACCAGCCTTTGTGGAGTCCAGACTTACAGCTATATAAACTGTTATGATATGTTCAGTCTGCCATAGATTGTAACAAATGTCTATAATTTACTTCCGCTTTTTTAACTTTTTCCACTTTGTGCAAAGTAAAGTTTAGCTTCCATCATCTTTATTATTGAAGTTCAAAGAAAATGTCTACGTAGTAATTTCTCTATGATTTACTTCTGCTTTTTTAATGTTTTCCACTCTGTGCAAAGTAAAGTTTAACTTCCATCATCTTCATTATTGAAGTTCAAAGAAAATGTCTACATAGTAAGTTCCCCATGATTATTTAGTATCCAGAAAATATTTTGTTAGAAATTTTTTAATTAACTACAATTGCTAATCAGTGTAAATTGACTAGTAATTATTCATTTTGTGTATTAGAATTGCATATCGATTTCTGATATTTCCATAGCAATTCATGACCTGGTTTTAAAGAATCTTGCCTAGTATCTGCTCATATTTTAAAAAAGTTGCTTCTACCATGCAGGGGATGCCAAGTTTGTGTCTGCAAAATATCGACTCTTCAAGCTGCCAGAAAAGAAACTAGAAGCTCGCAAAGTCATCTATAATGGGCAGATAACTGGATGTGAAAAAGAACTGAATTTTGATTACGCAGTAACATTTAAGGTAGATTTGTTCAGCTAATTATATTTTGAAAATATTTTCAAGCAATATTTCATGACAGCTTCTTAGAAGTAATATGCTGATTACTGCATTTATAATTTGGAGGTATGCTGCCCTCACTAAACTTAACTTTCACTTACTTTCTGCAGACACGGTAAGCCAGCAGTACAGTATGGAACATTAGTATAATATCAAGCTTCATGAAAAAATGGGATATTCTTGTGACTTTTATAAATTATCTATTTATATAGTTAACTGTTTAATTATTTTATTATGCTATGTAGGACAATGGAAGCTAGGGAATAATTAAAATATTTATTTATAACTGTTATAGACGGGAGATGCCGTTGCTGTTGACGGTGAACTTGCCACCATACTGGACTGTTCCAGATACAAGGATGAGTTTGACTTTCAGCCACCGGGAAAGCTGTGCTGTTCACCTCCCTCAGCAGCTGTGAGTTTTCCTTGTATATATTTTAATAATACAAATTCCTGTCACTGGTCAACTCCCTCGACTGGTGTGAGTTTCACCTTTTATTAAACAGTATTATTTTTAATACAAAATTCATGCCTCCAGACTACTGTTCATCTATCTCAGCTTCTGTAAATTTCAGTTTCTGTCGAATACCGTATTTATCCGGCTATAAGGCGACATTACCTATAAGATGAGGAATGTTTTTGTTTCCACTCGTTTATAAGACTGGGTGAAATTTTTGAGAATTCCTGTGAGCATGTTGCTTCCAGTTTTCGCTGAAAAACTGTTACAATTAACTTCCATGCATGGACAGCCACATTACTGAGTGCTATTGAAAAGAAAATTAAGCACATACCTTTGTTTTTATCATTTTTGTCTAGGATTTATCCATACATTTAGCAGTCCACCATTTTAAAAGCGCCATCTAATTAAGTTACGATAGACAACTCTCGACTATTGGTTCGGTTTACGCACAAGAAATCTACCATTTTCGTGACCAGTTATTGTAATCAGAGATAGGCGAAAACAATTTTGACTTTAGATCATGTTTATAAGACAGGTCGAGTATTTAAGGCTGGTTCTGGTGGGAGAAAAGACCACTTTATAGACAAATATACACGGTAGATTTTCATTTTAATACTACAAATTCCTGCTACCAGGATAATGTTGTATACCTACCACTACTTTGCTACATTTCAATTTTAATAAGACCTTTGTATGTAGGAGATGTGATCATATACCCAGACCAAATTTTGTACCATGCAAAAGTTCTGCTGAGTACAAACAAAATAAAAGTATTAGTGAATGTCTTTTTAATTGTGTGATGTAAATACTTTTAGTAGTTTGGTTTGTTCAGTTCCATAATGATACTTTTATGACACCAGTTTTTCTGCTGTCCAGCTACTTTTCTAAAAATCTTTCATTACAGTTTTTATTATATGGTTCTAAAACTTGGTACAGGGTTTCATTGCAGCATTTTCCTACATTTCTAACTATCTTGGAGAGATATTTATAAATTCATATTTTTCAAATTATGAATTTTAACAAATCAGTTGAAAAGTTTAATAGGAAATTTGAATGTTTGTCTTTATTAAAATGTTTAAATAAATTCAGTTTTTGAAGGTTAATAAATAATTTAGTACATTTTAGAATTAACAATTAAGAGAATGTTATGTACATGTATGTGTGATATTTACGATGTTATTTTCTCCAGGAAATTGATCCGTTTGAATACCTGGAAAAACTGAAGAAAGAAGGGAAAATGCCGGCAGCCCCAAGTTGTTGTAGCTAAACTAAAGAGCCTTGCACGGACATGGAAGGCAGCTCAATCTTGTAGCTAGACCCGAAGGACTGTTGTCACATACACAACACTAGTTTTTAATTAATCAGTGCTATCTGGTTACACAGCATTTTTCGTTTTAGTATGTGTACTAATATATGTTAATGTTTTGTGCTTCAAATGCTTACAAATATGTGATATTTACGATACTGTGAAACATTTTAGAATGTTAAAAAAAAACTAACATACAAATTTAAACAATATCTTGCTACAACCAGTGACATATTCAACATCAGCATTATCAAAATGTGTTAAACTGATAAAAATAGGAAATGTTTTATATGGAGAAAATGAAAATCCTGGACTGAAATCAAACAGCAAAGTGGAGGATTTTATTTACATCACAGTTTGCCCAAATTGTTTGGAAATCTATGCGGGCCAGACATCTATCCTGAGGAATAGGGTGATGTTTCATAAAGAACAAATATTTATTTAATTTTTACTTAAATATTTATGACCTGATTTTACATCATACTAAACAGTTATTTATAGTTACCATTACGTGGCCTGAAGAGAACATATAAAAATGTTTGCCATGTCAGTATTTATAATCAAATTTATAAAAAAAAATTAAAAATTACCAGAACCCTTACCGTTTTAGGGTATTTTGGATATCTTGATCATATGCTCTGTTTTATTAGAAAATGTTAAGAAAACTGTTTTCAGGACAGAGAACATCTGGAATTTGGTGTAATTTACATGTCATTTGTGTAATGTATGTTAAATTTGTAATTTTGATTATTAAAAGTTGAATGCACTGCTTTCATTATATATTATTATTTACTAACACTTTAATATTTTCTAATATTTACATGTTCTTATACCATACATATTAACCAGAAACTATTTTACAAGCTAAAAATAGAAGCAAACCATGTGCATATAAATAGAAAAATATTGAATTGCTTAACAATGGATATTTTATTTTATCTTGAAAATGAAAATATGAGTCTTATGTGTAAAAATTAAAAATGTTTGAAGATCAGTAATTTTGCACTGAAGCCAGTTTAAAAAAAAAAAAAAAAAATTGTTATACTAAATACATGATTCCAAATCCTATTTTTATATCGATTTTCATTTCATTTATGATAAAACTTATATTGTGCACTGTGTGCTACCATGTTGTTTGTTGTATTACTTATTAAATTAAAAATATTTAGTAAACTTTGTTGTTTTTGTTAAATTTCATATCCTTAAAATTCGTCCTTCAAATATGTTAGGTATCACTTGCAGGGCCCTCAGAGTAGTTTGAGAAGTTGCAGGGTACCAGGGTTTCACATTTAAGGCGCGCTCTCGCACCCCACCGCGCCTGTAGATTTCAACCAAGGAGCGTGAATAATCGCGCTCCAAAAATACCATCGAGTTCAGTAATTCTCTTTTTTTGCGAAAATATCTGAATATAACTTGAATAGATCACATAAAAAAATTTCATCGTTTTAAATTATCACGAGTATTATAAATAAATTGACCCAAAATATGTAATAAATCTTCAACTCGAATAATTGTCAGAGGATTAGAGCAAAAAAAGATTTTAAAAACGTCACATTTTTTTTCATTAAAAGGACTGGTGGTCGTCTCTGCGATAAAATTAATTTGGCATAACAGGTAACGACTATATTTCTTTCCAAAATGCGGATGGAATATCCATTTAATTAATAAACTGCGCTATTTAGAGACAAGTAATTACGTTTTCTGAGAAAATAGGGAATTCCGTTTCAGATAGGTTTTTCCACAATTCCGTTATCACGGAAAATCGGTGCCTCTAGTATACCAAATATGAATACTGTACATGACACCACTACCACCCTGGCGATGATGACATAAACAAACACCCTCACAGAAATTATGATTTAGAACTGGTACACATTGCTAATTATTGACTATCTGGCCAAATGTATCAATGATTCTGAATCAATTGAATAATTCAAAGGATTTTAAGGAAAAAGCTCCCCATCACTTCTGTAGGGGTGTGATTATGGAGAGTGAAAAAGCTCCCCTGAACGTTACTTGGGAGTGATTTATAGCTCTCCTCTACTTTTCAAATGTGAAACCCTGTACTCATTATAGTCAGCACATTCTATTTATGCCTACACACTACAGACACCATTATATTTGTACCTACTCACTATAGACAGAAGCACATTCTATTTGAACCTATACACTATAGATAGAAGCACATTATATTTGTATTTACACACTATAGACAGAAGAACATTCTATTTGTACCTACTCACTATAGACAGGTACATTCTATTTGTAAATACTCATTATAGTCAGCACATTCTATTTATACCTACACACTATAGACAGCATTATATTTGTAGCTACTCACTATAGACCGAAGCACATTCTATTTTATCTACTCACTATAGACAAGTACATTCTATTTGCAGCTATACACTATAGATAGAAGCACATTCCATTTGCAGCTATACACTATAAACAGAAGCACATTCTATTTGTACCTACACTATAGACAGAAGCACATTCTATTTGTATCTACACACTATATACAGAAGCACATTCTATTTGTATCTACTCATTATAAACAGAAGCACATTCTATTTGTATCTACACACTATAGACAGAAGCACATTCTATTTGTATCTATGCACTATAAACAGAAGAAAATTCTATTTGTATCTACGTACTATGAACAGAAGCACATTCTATTTGCAGCTATACACTATTGATAGAAGCACATTCTATTTGTATCTATGCCCTATTGATAGAAGCAATCCTGACATATATGCAATGTGCTTTCTACAGATGAGAAATATTCTCAGATCCCACCTTCAGTAAGACAGAAACTTGTTTTCTGATAAAATATTCGGAGGGTTGGCCACTATTTGACACATATTCCAGATGGTTTTGCAAACACTGATAAATATGACTGCTTTACTATACTGGCACCCAAAAGAAAGGATACACTTTTAATTTTTAATTATTTATTTTATATATTAATATTTTGATTCAATATTTTGCACATATACCTACCTTTAGTAGGGATTTAAATTGATT
>JAULBS010106206.1:0-15531 GCA_032355785.1 Symmetromphalus regularis | reverse complement strand
GGCTCGGGGTAAAAGAACACACAGAGGGTGCATAAAAAGCCATATACCCCTCGTGATGCTTCTACAACTTATAATGTCACACACGATTGTGTGATAATCCTATTATTATATCCTTTATTAAATTTATGTAAATTGAAACTGTATGTTGTTGATGGCAGTGCTTGGTCTGATTTACACGTACTGGTAAGATGTTTGTTTTTAACTGAGTGACCTATAGGTCATTGTTTGAATTCACAGCTGAGGTGTAATTCCCCTTACTAGACCGTTTGGACACTTTCCATTGGTTCACCAGTGAAAAGATTAATTTTTCTGGCTGTAGTGGGTTTCTTTTGTAAACTAGATGTTTTAAATACCATAATATATGCTGGCAAGTCATTAAAGCAAACATTCTTTCCTGTTATTGACAGTCTTTCTTCTTTCACTGTTTCTTCCCTAATTAAGTGCAGGCTTCGACTACAATTTAATATTCATCATGCCTCATTAAGGACAAATGCTGTTGTAGTTTTTGCTATTTTCATTTATTTCCATTTGATTATATTCATGGTTAGCTTCAACAAACTTCTCACTGACTGGAGAATGGTTGTTTGGGAAGTTTCCCATCTGAAATTGTAAATATTGTTTTATAAAAAAACATTATTCTTGTGGTTATTCCGGCATATCATTGTTTTGAAATGATGTCTAATTCAGTAATTTATTTAGACCTTGTGTACATGTATAAGGTCAAAGTATGGTATTCTTTATACATATGTACTTGTATAGATTTTTATAATTTTGTTGAAAACAAGACTTAACAATTAAATGTTGTGATTACATTGGTACTGATGGTGGGGAAATAAATTGTATGATTTTTATTTATATCAGGTATTTCAGTTGTGTTGAGTGTGATTTACAAGTGCAAATTATCAGTTTTGCTTGTTTAGTTTAACTTTCAATGGGCCTGTATAAGACTTGTTGAAAATAATAGGCATATTTTGCATAGGTTGAAGGGTCTGGAAAATACTTTAAGTAGTGGAAGACTGTCTGGTAAATCGTTCAGGCAAACAGTACTAGCTGAGAATGTGGGTACAATCTGGAATGAGCCAAGTATATAACAAATATTTAGATTTATACAGGTTGGAAGCATTGCAGGGTAAACTATTTATTTTCCTCAGTGGTGTGTGGTGGTTCTGCTAGCTGAGTCATACAGTGTAGTGGGCCTGGGGATGAGGAATACTTCCCACCTTGCTTCCAGTCTCAACCATCTTGAACTGTGGGTGGCTGGAATAATCGTGATACATCCATTCCTTGTAAACTTTCTAATATAGTAATAAGTAATTGATTCATTATTATTTTTTAATTATGAGTTGCTATTAATATTTTATTTAAACAGTATTTAACTGAATATTATAATTATGAGGTTGATGGCTCCCATACAATGACTTCAAGTTCTAGGTCAATAGAACTAATGTAATTGTCAAATTCAGCTAGTAAATTCTGTTCACATTGAAAGGCTGAAAAGTAGTTTATCATCACAATTTAGTAACTGTATTTCACCTTTCATATTTGAGTGTTCATGTCTGTATGTAATATATAGCGTACTTCCTTTTAAAATAAATTGTTTATTGTATCAACTATTTTTGCAGTTTAAGTGTTTGATATAACAAATATAAAATAATTTGTCCACAGAGCTCCATTATTGAATGTTCAATTTTGTCATTGTAGCAGATGATAATTATTCATTAATTTGTAAAGACCACCTTATATTAGTTATAATATTAACTTGTCAAGTTTAGGAAGTATCCAATTTGAGAATCTGTAAAATGATATTTTCTGTCCAGCTATTTGATTTCCATCAATATTTGGTTAGAACTAAGTTAGTTTAATTGAATTTTACTTCTCATGTTTCTGCAACATATTTTGTGCTTTAGGTGGTGTTTTAGCTTTTATTAAAGTTTTGAATCATTTATAAATCAATTGTCTTGATACATGTGTTTAATATGTATCTTAAGAAATGAATTCCTTTCAAATTTTATGGCTATATATTTGTTCGAAGATCAATCCTTGTACTATTCACATTAATTCAAATAGAGAAAGTTATAAAATAATATTAATTACTTAATGTTTATTAAACTTGGTTGCTGCTTGGTTTATTGTAGCAGTGTACTATACTTAAATTTCTTGATATACTCAGTGATTTTTGTTTGTTTTTTGAGCATTACATTTTTTTTATTCGCCACCTGTAATGAGTTACTGGTGTATATCCTTTTCCTGGTTATAAAGAATTATTTATACTCACAAAGCATTTAAAGAATTAAATGTACATTCTTCAAAGATGGCTTTATTTTGTTGAAGACCTCAGACAATGTTTTTCCTTCATTTTCAGTCTCAAATTGAAAGGAGATGTAAACCTTCATTTCCAGAATGTCGGGCATTAATAGCTATTATCTAACCTTTATTGCGTCATTGAATAACCCAAGACATCATTGTTTTGAAAAGAGCTGAAGCTCCAAATTTATGAGAACTATTAAATATGAACAAAAATAGACAGCAACCAGAACTAATTTACATTGCTTTCCGATTACAGCCAGTTTGATTTTGAGAAAAAGTCTGTCAAGATAAACTGTTTATCAGTTGCTAACCAGGATGTAAACCAAAGTATCATCAGTTCAGTAAGCTTAAGTTTCTTGCCATACTCTGGGATTTTTTGGAGCATTAGATTTTTTTTATTGGCCACCTGTAATGAGTCATTGGCGTATATCCTTATCCTGGTTTTAAAGAATTAATTGTATTAACAAAGCATTTACCATTTAAGTCCCTGCATTATTAACATGCCACACTCAAACTTCATCAGCAAAGGGTTTTTAAAATGTTTTTGTGTAGTGCCAATCTCTTCTTCTGATAGGCATGGTTCCGTTTGACTAGACATCACAAGTAGTTTCTTGTGTGTTCTTGCTCAGTTTTTATATGATACTTCATTTGGTTTATTAAACCATCTTAAATTGTTATCAGTTTTGTTCATTCCACATACAAAGTTTTTATCTAAATCAAAATACATTTCAAAACAAAATAAGGAAACAATATTCCAGATAATATTTGCTTTAATATAATAATTTTTAAAAGTGTGGTGTTGCCATTAGTAAATGATCTATCTTTGAGTTCATTTTTGGATAGTTCACACATCAGGGGCCGGTTTAATGAAGACAGTTTTAAACTGCGAAAGCAAAAAGCAGTCCTATCCAATGTGTGGTCACAGTTGTGCGATCTTAAGAAAATTATAACCACTCCACAGATTTGTAGTTAATTTGTTCATTGTCATGACTGCGATGTCGTAAACCACACTATAAATAGCTGCGGCAGGTAACTGGGATTTTAATGCACGTGCGTTGTTGTTTCCTCCTTATTTGAAATATGGCATTGGTTAATAATAATAATAATAAACAGGAAAAGCAGTTTCAGTGAAGGTCAGTAGCGTATAATAGTTATGAAAATAAAACACTTTTTCAATCGCTTTGACATGCTTGGGTTGAACCTCCTCGACGGACCTAACATTGAGTCTCTCCCATATTAACTAATGGCGGATCTAGGATCCCAGGGCTGTCCCTCTAAATTTTTCAGTTTACTTTTAATTTTTTTTTTTATTATTTATTATAATAATTTTTTAATGTTAATGAATCCGAGAAATTGGCATCATATTATTGGCACCCTCCTAAATGGATTTTCTGGATCTGCTAAGTATGCTAACCAGTGTCCCACGACCAGTATAACAAAGACTTTAAATAGTACGCAGGGGCGTTGGAACTGGTGGAGGCTGGTCCTCCAATAATTTTCATAAATATGTTCCTTATTTATCATAGAATTATTCACCGGCAAATTCACCCCCATATAAATTTCGTTCCAACTCCCTTAGTATGTATTACCCTCTCTATGGAATGGTGCATAATAAAGATCCCTTCTTGCTAATTAAAAAAAGTAGTGCTTGGTGTAGCAGCAGCATTTCCTCTCTGATTACTGATTATTGTTGTCCCCAACCATAATTATGTTCAACTTCAATAAAATAAAATGTGCTGAGTGCGTCATTAACTAAAATGTTTCAGCATTCTTCGTTTCAATAAACAATGCATATCATTGTCCACTTGGCACAAATAAACTGTATAAATTACTAAATAATGGCATGATCACTACATTAGTAAACCAAATGATAATTGTAATTAGGTCATAGTGGGGATAAAGGAGTGGTGTATGACAGAGCGAGGAAATGAACCTTCGTATTAGTAAATTTTATTTATTATAAAAATATTTAATTATAAACATATGTAATGCAACTTCAATGTTAAAAGTGCAATGATGCACGTGAAATAAATTAACAATTGATGTATAATTATATGTTTTACACATGCCGCAGCCACGATGAAATCTTGCATTCCCGACTTACGACAAAGAACAGCAGTTATGCCACCGTGGAAGTAGATATGAAGTAAGACTGTCACTGCTTGATGTTGGTGATCGATATAACCGCTTCATTGACCGTAAATTTTTAAATTTACGTGTTTCTAATTTTGTGCCATGCCTAACGGTATCACATGTTGTGCTAAGACCGCTCCATTAAACCGACCCGAGGTGATGGGTTTTTGAGGGTGCTATTTTGAAGTATGCATAACTTAATTGTATAGTGTCAACACTTGTCATATGCAGTTTAAATTCCAGACATTTTAGGGACTCTTGTATTAGAGTTTCTCTTGGATGTATTTGTTACAAATGTACAAATACAGTCAAGTCCACTTAATTGCATTCCTGATAATAGCATATTCCTGTTATTTGCATAATATCCTGCTGCACAGAACCATCTGTATGCAAAAATATACAAAGAATTTCTTTTAATTGCATATGCTTTCTTTGTAACGTCTAGTTAATTGCATAAGAAAATGCAGAAATACTTAATTTTTTTCTTCCAAAGTATCAAAAACCATGGTGGATCTTAACATTTTTTTATCAAATAATAACAAAATTATCATAAAGAAAGTCTATTTTTCCATCTGTTATAACATTCTGGTTATATGGTCAAAGGATTCCTTATTATATAAAATATTTCAGATTTTTGTGATCATTGTTTGATAAATCTACTTTGACTTTATACCAGATAGTACAAGAAAAGTAACATTATTTTAAATGAGCATTTCTGATAAATAAATAACCCTGTTAATTGCATAAAATAATTGGGCAAAATGCCCATGCAATTAAAAGGATTCTACTGTATATAGATTTGATTCAATTAAGCAAATCATCATCTTATACATACAAAATTCATTCACGTCTGAAGTCTGCAGTACTGTTTTATTATGTATGTATAACTCTCATATATTTTGTAACTGAAACCTTTTTAGTATTATAAGGTAATAATGATATAATGTTATGGTTTTTATGATGCAGAACATGGACATTAATTTGATTAATAAATAACATGCATTATGTAGAGTGCACCATGTATAAAGGGAATTTTATCTATTCCACAATCTCTCTACTTACTTTACTGTCTCAAATTTGATTATAACAGTAGATCAATTTGATCTAATTCAGCACTCTATTTAAGCCATCACATTCTGTTTGATACCATCTGGATTCAGTTTATACAAGAGTCCACTGTATACTGCCAAAAGATCAAATCCAACTGCCTAGTTTGCATCTTGATGTGAAATCAAAGTACATGTGTTTCTTGTTGTCTTCCTTCATAGATGCCGAGTCATGTATTTACCCACGAAACAGACAGCAAGAAGAGATCCACATTCAACAATCTGCAGAACATATCTCATTAATAACAACAATAATTAGCACAAATGTCACTCGCAAAGAATTTCCCACCCACTTGTATAAAATATGATGAGAATCCTGCATTCTTCAGTTAATACATGTGGTGAGTTATCTGTGCAATTGAGATGTAGATATCACTGATCAAACTCTGATATCCCCAGAGTGTGGTCTTCATAGGTTACCAAGCTAATATGTGGAGGAATATCTATTATTTTCAAGTAACAGAAAGGTAATGGATGAATGTGTGTAATACAATCAAATCACAAATCAAAATGCCATCTCAAATAGAAGTATTATATTGGCTGTTTGGTTGTCATTGGTGAGTTTTGGAATTCAATTGAGATACAAGTGATACAGTTAAGTTTTTTTAATAATAGTATAAGCAGCTTCGTATAAACGAGACATGCTCTAAAAAACCACAATAAAGTTGCACATTATTCACACTGAACCAGTGGCCATCATTATGTTCTTGTTTTGTTATGTGTTGTTCTTTTATTGATATTGGTTCTTTACTACATACATGTACTTTTACCAAACATATTCAATTTGTTATTGGACACTTGAGGACAAGAGCAGCATTGTATTGATTTGGGGGCTAAAGATCCATTATACATTTTGCAAATCTTTACAAACAATTTATTTGTTTTTGTAGCTCAATCACCATTATTGTTTTGCTGAATTATTGATTTGCAGGTCAGATGTTACAAGATGAATGTCACAGTGATCCCATTACGAAAATCTGCTTCTATTTGCAGATCAGATTATGCCTCACATGCCTTGTCCAAAAAGCTGATTATGATATGATAAATAATATTTACATGTTTATATCCATTTAACATTCAAACATGTTCCCCATGGGAACACATTTACAGATAAAGGGATTAGCAAATCATTCTTAAATAGTGCTCAATACAGACATTGATTTGAGGTCAAAAGGTAAATGCATATTAGTTGAAATCATCATTTATGCCAATCTCTTATGGAATTTAATTTGTATTTTACAGAATGAGCATGGATTTCTGTATTAATATAAAATTAACTCAGTTATCCATTTTTGTTATGTCACACTGATGTGTTAATAGTAGATTTTTTTTTTTATGAATCTACAGTTTTGTGTCTGTTTCAAGAAAACATGTTTTTGTGGGTTTTTTTACGGATCTACAGTTGTGAAAACTGGATTTGAACCTCCAAATCTGAATGATCAACACTAATCCAAAGAACTACAAAGGTTAATTATATTGATTCTCATTTATAAAAAATATGGAAAGTGTTGATTAGCGACTAACTACTTTGTTAAAATGATAACATGTTCTGCTCTGTATATTATGTTTGTTGTCATCAAGGAAAAATGAAATTCAGATTGTCTGATATGTATTATGAAAATAACTAAAATATCTGATATTGTAATTTCAGTGTCAGTTGAAAAACCAAAGTTTGAGTGACTAGCTACAGTATAGGCATAATACATTTTGTTGAAATTAAAATGTTCATGCATGACTTCTATTTAATACTACGTGTATAATTATGTGTTTGATACAGAACATTATATTTAGTGAGTAATAAATTAAATAAGAAAATGCACTTAATAAGTAGATTCTTGAAAATTAATTATTTGTTTATAATGCACCATTTTCTCTATATATTCTCCGCTACATACAGAGTGAACACAATATTGAGATACTAGCAGCATTTATCTGAAAATAAACATGTATATGATATACAGATATAACTCTGCAATCTTATGTTAAAAGCATGTTTGATATAATAGCAAAATTTAAAGGGATACAACTTGGTTATTAAAAAGAGAGTGAATCATTTTATATATCTACTCAATATGAGGTTTTTTGTACAATATATTATCTGTATATGCATTCTTGCTTTTTTAAAATAAAAAATTCTAAGTGTTTTTTAGTTCACTAATGTAGTGGAATCTGTTTACCAGCCAGCAACAAGTTGTAAGATGATTTCTGCATGGTTATAAAACTAACTACAGACACCTGTTACAAGTTTGACGCTACATGTCCTATCAGTTTCATTTGGATTCGATGTATTTCTTGAGCTGCTTGTAGCAGAAAAACTCATACTTTATACATTCTGCAAGTATCTTTTTTTTCTTTAGTTTTCCTTTTTTAATGACTCCCAGCACAATCTGCAAGTATCAATGAAATGTTTTAGAACAAACAACTAAGAAATATTGATTTATATTAATAACACCATAAAAATGATGATGCAGTTATTGTTATATTCTTAAAGGATGCGATAAAGTGTCACCTGGAAATACAAAAATAGAAATATAGTGTCGCTTGGGACACAAAAGATCATATATTTGTCTTGTATAAGCATTTCAATCATAAATAATCAGGATGGGAGAAATTTTTAGTGTCGTAAAAGATTATTCATCCATTACGTATAAAATAAAGAAGTAAAAGTGAAAACAAAATCTCTTCCCCCTCACCCACCCCCCCACCTACTCTTAATTTAACATACTCTCAAGTAATTTTAAGACCCTTGCTTGGGACTATATAATATAATGTTCTGTATTAAACACATAATTAAATAGAAATAGAAAAGTCATGCATGAACATTTTAATTTCAACAAAATGTATTACGCCTATACTGTAGCTAGTCACTCAAACTTTGGTTTTTCAACTGACACTGAAATTATGCAATATCAGATATTTTAGTTATTTTCATAATACACATCAGAATATAATGAGTTGAGTCTCTTTATGTGTAGATATATCAAGTTATATCCCTGAATACAAACACCAAGTGTTAAAAAAAAGTGGTTATTTAAGCCATTTCTGTCCAGTTATACAACGCTGAAGTACAATGCTTTTACAGTAACAAATGAGAAATAGCAGTCCTATGTTTACTGCTATATATATGTGTGTGGAATAAATGTGTGAATTAAAAGCATTAAAAATGTTATTTTTATTTTAATCTTATAGTTGTAAGTTATGGTCATTATGATTGTTGACCTATTGCCATTTTACTTTTTAAACCTTATTTTATAAGATTTATACAGTAAAAAAAATGTGCAGTCCTTGAGATATTGTGAATACTGGATCAGAATAAAATGTTAAAATGTTGAAATATAAATGTATTGAAGCATATGTTGATTTTATGTTATGAAGGTAAGTAAGACAGATTACTGATATGTTTTCATAATTTAGCTGTAAGGCTTTCATGTGAGATCAGTGAAACACATGTACCATAGCTGATATCACATTAATAGAGTATTAATAGGTGTTGTATGGAGCATGCAAGCCATTGACGACTTAATTACCTGCTTTATTACCAGTCAGCTAACACACTGGAGAATACAGATATTTATTGTTTTGCCTGTAATACACACAGATCAGTTTCATTGTTTGTTTTAATAAACCTTTTCCTACTGTTTAAATGTGTATAATTCAGCAGATATTGATGTATAATTTAGCACACTACTAATGGTGTTTCACTTACAATTGACAACCCATCAGGCTAAATGTTGCCTCTTAACTCCAGTTGATCAATATGCAATCCTCAGATAACTTTGCTTGTTAATGCAATTAGCAGCAGGTTCAGTTTTGTGTATTGACAGAGATCAAGCAGTGATATCAAACAATACTACAGTACTCAGTGGTTTAGCCAGCATGTATTTCTTGTTTAGGCTGGTGATAAAACTGATAAGGGGTAGTATTACAATAGTAGACAAAGCTTCGGTTGACATCAGATGTCCACCAATCTGATTATTATCAGAGCTTGCAATCCTGATGCTTTGAACTACCCATGTTACAAGTATAATGTACCTATACTATCAGACTCAACAAAGAAGTCTTCAGACAGAAGCTGTAGGAACACATGGCTGGCTTGTTTAGCCTGTCTATGGATGGAAGTGCTTCTTCATAGAAGAATCACCCACAAAGTACAATGTAGTGCTATTATTTCTGCTTCATGATGTCAGTAAAATGTCTGCTATTTGTAGTTGTAAATTTGTTTGCTCATAGTTTTCAAAGAACATAATTACCAATATCTGTTTCACTAAAGTTGATTAATTCAATCAAGTCCACTTAATTGCATTGCTGATAATGGCATATTCAGCTGTATAGAACCATTTGTATGCAAATATATACAAATAATTTCTTTTAATTGCATATGCTTTCTTTGTAATGTCTGGTAAATTGCATAAGAAAATGTAGAAAACTTAATATTTTTCTTCTGAAGTACCAAAAACCATGACAGATCTCAACATTTTTATCAAATAATCACAAAATGACCACAAAGTAAGTGTAACCATATACTATTTTTGCGTCTTTTATAGCATTCAAGTTACATGGTCAAAAAATTCCTTACCATATTGAATATTTCAGATTTTTGTAATCACGGTTTGATAAATGTACTTTGATTTTATACCAGATAGTACAAGAACAGTAACATAATTTTAAATGGCCATTTCTGATAAAAGAATAATCCTGTTAATTGCATAAAATATTTGGGCAAAATGGCTATGCAATTAAGAAGATTCTACTGTATCAAGTATTTGTTGATCTAAAACAAAATATTGTTTGTAAGTTTCCAAAAACAAGCTGACATATCCAAATTTTTTACCTATGTTTAACATGAAGAAATGTAAAAAAAAAAATTAATAATAATCCCAGAACACGTGTTTTTGTTTTTGTTTAGCTTATTCTTTCATAGTTTTGCAGACAATCACTTGTCTGTCCTTTACTAGTTCAGCTTCTGATTGGTGCAGACTTTAAAATATTTCTAATTAATGCAGAATTTAGTATTTTTAACTAAAGGAATGTTTAAATGATTCAACTTCTAATGGGTGCAGAATTTAATATTTCTAAGTATGTGTAATTTTAAATGGTAGTATGATTACATGATTCAACATATGATGGGTGCAAAAATTAATGTTTCTAATTAATGAAATGTTAACTATGATTCAGATTCTGATGGGTGTAATATATAGTTTTTCTGATTAATGAGAAGTTTTCATGGTTCAACATCTAATGGGTAATGAATTTAATATTTCTAATTGATGGGATGTTTATCTCATTCAACTTCTGTTGAGTGCAGAGTTTATTATTTCTAATTATAAATGGGATTTTTAAACATCTGATGTGTGCAGAAATGTATCTTTTATTGATGGGATGTTTACGATGTTCAAGTTCTTTTTTATACAGAATTTAGTATTGTTAGTTGCAGGGATGTTTACATAATTAATCTTTTGATAGGTGCAGAATTTAGTATTTCTAACTGATGGATGTTATCTTACTTGATTCAACTTCTTGTTTGTGCTGACTTTAAATTATTTCTAATTAATGTGAGGTTTACATCGTTCAACTTCTGATGGGTGCTTTCTTTAGTATTTGTACTTGATTCAACCTTTGATGTTTGCAGAATTTAGTATTTTTAACTTACGAGATATTTGCACCAAGTTTGAGATAAAAATAATAAGTAATTTTTCTATGTGGAGCTATTTCCATGAGGAACTTCCTGTTTCTCATTATCACTCATATGATGGTGCTTGGTTTCATGTGGGGAATTAAATTTGATACATCTGATCTGTTTGCTAAACACATGCTATTTTTAGTCTTAAAAAAACACTGTCGGCCTAACAAATATGACCCTGAAACCATAAGCAAGATTTCTTTAAAAGTAGCAAATGTTAAATGAACAGTGTTAGTTAAGCTAATATTTCGACAACATGGCTATTCCGAGATGACTGCGTGGTGTGTCTGGTCCATCTATCTTTACCTGAGCTCCAGTTACCTTACAACATGATGCACCTTCACAGCCAGACCCTCTGATCTTTGATCCAAGAAAAGCATGCCAGAACTATTTCCACTGCCCCATTTACCTGGTTCCTTGTCATTAAACACATTGCCTTCCTTAACACCATTAACCTTTTCCTTTTATCTGCAACTGCTGGTTACATTTGGCTTGAGTATTCGTTTTCTTTTTAGAGATGTCTATGATAATTCTGACATTTTGTACTGGGGATGCCTTTAAAACTATAAAAATTAAAATTATAAACTTCTCTTTTTTCAACTACATGTACATGTATGTATACATATGTGTATGAAAATAGTGGTATATTTTGTAAGAGGTTTGGAAGGAACATATGGTATCTTCAAATATGATGTCACTAACAAAGTTTATAAATAAAAAGTAAAGTTTTGTTTTATTTAATGACGCCTCTTGAGCACATTGATTTTTATCTTATCATTGGCTATTAGACATCAATCATATGGTCATTGTAAAATATTTATTTTAGAGGAAACCCACTGCCACCACGTTGTCTACTCCTTCTGATAAATAGTAAGGGATCTTTTATATGTACCTTCACACAGATAGAACAGCACATCCTACAAACCTTTGATGAACCAGTTGTGGACCACTTGTTGGAACAGAAAATAGCCCAAACTGCAAATTGGTCCACTGAAAAGGATTGATCCAATGACCAACCAGTTCACAGGCGGACACGCTAACATTTGTGGCTATATCTCACTCCAGTTTATAAATGTATCTGTATTGTACAAATATATATTTAAATGAATTGTGTTACAAAAACCCACATATATTTATACATATAGTATATTAAAGTGGTTTTTTTTTTAACTTTAAACATTTTGCATTCATTGACCATTCATTGAAAATATATAGTTGAATTGGAATATTTAAAGAAGTAAAAATAAGTTTTATTAATCCAATAATTATTAATCATATATTTAATAAAGAAAAAGGAATGTTTAGTAGCACCCCAGTAAATTGTTTAACATATATTTGTACAGAAAAATCCCACTGTTGCCAGCGAAGATATCTTTCTTTGTTTATTTAGTTATATATTTGTTTAATGACCTTCCCCCAGCACACAAAAACAAACATTGGCTTTAGGCAGTCCAAACTTTTTTTGATTGGTATATAATATAAAGTAGGTGTTTTTATTTATGCATGTTTCCAGTAAAAACAGTACATAATTATGTACCACAGCATTTAATAGGCCAATATCTTTTTAAATATGACAGTTCAGAGTACTATGTATTTGTGTTTAAAAACTTATTTTAACAATTCACTGCATATATCTAAACAATCATTTGATATGAGCATGAGCAATCAGTTTTAATTTATTTTTAATACACTAATTATACATTGTAGCTTTAACAAGCCATCTGTCCAATCAGGAAATCTGTGTAAATAATTGGTTGATAATCTTAACTGCCAGTCTGTCCAATCTGGTATTCTGCAAAGTTTGGACAACAGGTCTTTCGAATAAGTTAATAAAATGTGAAATAAATGGTAAATGTTTTAATGTAATTATAAACATGTTTAAAGGAACTAAGGCAAGAATTGCCACTAATGGGTCTTTATCTGATAGTTTTAACTGTGATATTAGCATTAGACAGGGAGAAAATCTTTCACCTTTTTTATTTTCTTTATTTCTAAATGATTTAGATAATTTTCTGGTAATGAACAAGGCAGATGAGTTAGAAACAATTTCTACAATGTTTAATTGAGAATTTAATGTATATTTAAAACTGTTTATATTACTCTATGCAGATGACACAATATTATTAGTTGAATCGCCACTGTACATGACAGTCAAGTAATTGTAATTATTTCTCTGGGCATGGTAACATCTCTGTCCAGTCCAGCACTCTACACGTACAGTCTATACCAACACATTACTTGCTTTTTCATACCATTTTATGTAGTTAGCATTTTCATGACATTAAAGAATCCAACATAATAGCCACTGCATAAACAAAGTACTGGGGTGTCATACAACAAATAATAAATTTTGAGTTTTAGTACAAATACATTGTTAATGTGTCTAACATGTGTAGATGCTCAGAACAAGAATATTTATTATATATTGCATATTCACTTGGTGTTTTCAAATGTTAATAGACTAAATCAGTCTTTGGCTTAAATTTAAAGTTTGGACATCAGTATATACTGGGAATTATCATATTTAAACTGGGAATTTTCATATTTGAGCCATTACATTAGGCTACAGGCTTAAATGCAAATAAACTGTTTGCAATGGTAACACTATCCTTCACTTATAAATTTCCATTAGTATTACTCAGGACATGGCAAATATACACATTTATTGTCAAAATATATATAATTACAATGTAGCATTAATTTTATGTGGTAAAAACAACAACTTTGTTTTATTTTCATTGAAAATTAATATATACAATTCAGGATAACAGAGTTATGACGGGGTTTTTTTTATTAAGAAAAGGACACTTTGTTTTTTAACTCGGGGTTTAAATTTTAAGTTTGAATCTTACTTCAAGGATTGTAAGTTGTGTTTAGTTAACTGAACACTCAAACAGCAGTGTAGTTTGAAGTTAATATGAGGGGAGACAAAACAAAAAAAAGACATTTTTTTCTTGACATCTGTGTTGCATTTGCATGTAACATGGAGTGCATATGTACTGAAAATAATTGTGTATTGTATGGCAGTCAGCAGCAGTTAGCCACAGAACTGGAGGAGAATGTTCTCGGAATAACTTTGTTCTGCTATATTTCCTTTCCACAATCACCTCTGAAGCATTCTATTGCTTTATTTAAAGATGTTTCTTCACACAAACCTGTCCAAGTGATATTTTCTGGTTTGCATTCATCTATTTACTATTTAACATGTTTGCCGGTCAGAATAACTTACAGTACATACATGATGAAAGAGAAAATTGTTGAGACATATAATTGATGCATTGTTATATTCATCTGCCATTGTTATCTAAATATTGATGTTTGTAGTGTTTGGTTTTCTCAACTTATGAATGAAAAATGCCTGAAATAAAATTAAATGCCATTGTAAAGGTATGTTCACAATGTGTGTGTGTATATAGGATAGAAAAAGTGGGAGAAGTGACTTCTCCCTTCCCATAACAAATGAGAGAAGTTCAATAAAAATGAGAGAAGTAAACCTAGCAAAAAAATAAAAGTATTAAATTAATGTGATGTTTTTTTGTTCAGGGGAGATTAAAAAAATTATTTTTTATATTAAAAAACAAAAACCTTATTAAACATTGTTTCAATATTTTTAAAATTATTATTTTTTTTTTTTATTTGGTTGTGAAACCTCTAAGCCCTATCCTCTATCTCTATTTTGAATTCGTGTTATAATTATCACATGCCAAACTTATTGACTTAAAGAACTTCTAACTTCCTTCACATATTGCTTTGTGTAATTTTTTATCTTTATAGAGCAGAATGGATTTGATGACCTCTTTGTAGAGAGGTCTTTTGTCAAGAAGTACAGTACTGAATATTAAATTCTTCTTTCAAAATGATTGCATTTATTTATTTTAGGTGTGTGTTTGGAAGCTATTGGAGAAGCTAAAGTGGAATGGATGACATCTAGTGACATCCAGGCTTCAGATGAAGAGGTCTTCAATTACACCACAGTGCTTCCAATAAAAGGTATGTTTCGAGTGTCCACTGCAATGCATATATACCCTGTTTGAACTAGATCCAAAAAGAGTTGACTGACTGCTATTATATTACAAAAACAACAGGTTTTTTTGTTTGTAATTTTCATAGATTTATAAAAAAATTAATTTGCCACAATTTATTAAAAACATTGTTAATATCTATTACATATAACTGATCTCTATTAAAATGTATGTCTGACTGAACTGAACTTTATTTCACTCTGGCTGTAATTCAACGGCATAGGAGGTACAATAAAATATTATATACATAGATAAAATGACAAGATGGCAGAAAAAGTATACT
>JAULBS010106195.1:0-15532 GCA_032355785.1 Symmetromphalus regularis | reverse complement strand
TGCAAACATACCTCATATGCTTTCTATTAACACAAAATGTAAAGAAAAGTATTCACATGTTTTCACAGAAACATAGTTTTATAGTGTGAAAATGTCACGTCCGTCACAAAAAATTACCATGAAATGCCCCATCAGTGGTTTACATAATGTCAGCATCAGACTGAGCATAACTTTGTAGCTTAAAATACCTGTCGGAAACTCTGACCTTTATACTATGCATGAGTTCTGTTTCCTAAACAAATATTAAATTTTATCCTATTTTACAATTGCTACAATCACATTTTAGAGACACGTTATAAAATTTATGTTGCTCAACTGTCAACATCCAATAAATGCTTATGTTTCATTATAAATACAAAATGCATTAAATTATATAACTGGGATTTATCAAGGATTTTTCACAAGGGTTCTGTGGCTGAAGGGGTTGGGGAAAATTACAGTGATTTTAGTCATAAATGGGAAGTTTTTTCCACATCACTAAATTTATGTAATTGTAATATTATATTAACCAATTTGGGAACTTAAAGAGTTCAGAAATTGAGAATTTTCCATGCCATTTATCTTTGGGAAGGGGGTGATGTTCGGTACTGTATAAAGCCCAATTAAATCCATAATAAATTAATTATGTACGTTTTTTAAACTAAAAATAAATTTTCGATCTCTATTATTTGTGACTGGTTTAAATACTAAATAACAAGTTTAGATATGCAGGCTTTTCATTTTATTTGAGAGTAGGAGTTGGAAGGAAGAGAGTAGGAGGAGGAGATACTTTAAAGGAATTCTTTTTTTTTTAAGGGGAAAGTAGACTGCGCAAGTTTGCAAATAGACCGGTAAATGAGCCACACATGGCCTTGTTTTGAAAACATTGGATATGCATATCTCAATAAGCATTAAAGATGTAATAGCTACAAATTTACTTGCATACTTAAAATACAGTAAAAGAAAATTTATATCGTTAATAAGTTTGTGCAGTTATGGCGTCTGTTTGCATTTTATTATTAATGAAGTTCAGGGTTTCTAGAATACGGTAGCCCGACACCCGTGGCTAGTGGTTATTGCACTAATAATAATTGCAGTCGGGCTACCAAATAATAACTTTAAAAAAAACACAAAATGGAATGACAAAACTGCGATGAAAAGCGTTCATAGAGTCATACTCGTTTGGATTATAAATAAAGTCTGACTATTATTAGCATGGCACACGTGAAATAACTCTAGTGTAAACTGCGAAAAAAACGCAGTCCACGATTTCTGTTTCTGACAAGATGTCATAATATCCTGAAGACTGCCGAATAGTTTCCCTGCAGATATTTTTTTCTTTTGGTCAAAACAAGCACTCCAAATACTGTTTCGATAAATAATGTCTGACTATTATTAGCTTGGAATACGTCAAATAGCTTGCTTGCGTAATCTGCTAAAAAACGCAGACAAAGATTTCTGTTTCCGGCAAGATGTTGTAATATCCCGAAGGCTGCCGAATAACTTTCCTATAGAGATTGTTTTACTTCCGGTAAAAATAAATAAAACTTTTCTGTTCTTTTATCGTTAAGAATACAATTATTATAAGTAATTAATTTATCCGTAATTAACTATTACATTGAAGGTACTGATTATTTTACTTTAGATTGTTAGTTTTTAGTCTGACTCTGACTGAGTCTCAGATTGAGACAATAGGTGGTGAATCGCACGTGGCAAATTTGTAAATAAACCTTTGTAGGTCGCTACCTTATAGATGTGTCGTGTTCTTTTGTTTTTGAAAATGGTGACACTAATCTTACAGTGAATCAGGTTGCAGACACGAGCATTTTTTGTAAACGATTTTTAGAAAATCATGCAAAATTAGTTAGTCGATCCGATTGTCTAGTTTGAGTTTTATTTTTACTTTGTAGTGTTACGAGGTAAGGCTAGTGAATTTTTAAGTCGGGCTAGTGAACTTTGAAAATCACTGATCCCATGGCTAGTGGATTTAAAAACAATTCTAGAAGCCCTGTGAAGTTGTAAAGAAAACATCATAATAACTGCTTTTCTTAATGTTCATAACATTGAAACACCTCTATCACTAATCAATTTAAAACAGATATCAGAAAACAGATGCTCAACCAGCCAATTATTAGCTTCCAAATTAGACAATCAATTATGAATAGAAAAGAAGATTTGTTATTAAAATTTGACATTTTGTAACACAGCTCATTGCTATACTGATTAATAAACCGATTCACAATGTCTGACAACTTTAACTTGAAACAATCAGATAGATGGATGGACCATGTGGGAAGTTACAATATTGAACATTACATTACTTAAGTTAAAGCTAAATAATGGTGTTCATTATTTAGAGATGTTCATCAATTCATTACTTGCGAAAAATGAAAGTAATGAGTCTACTTTTATAGTATACATGTACAGTATATCAGACCAATAGTTTCAGTATCTATTTACCTGTTTTATGAACAACACATTAGATGATGTGGGACTCTCTACATCTTCATGTACAAACAGAAATGCTGATAACATTTTGAATTTTCACAACAAAATTATGCACTGGACTAAGATTTGTAAAACAATATGTGCAATATGATTATAATTATAATAGAAAGAGGACATTTCAGGGGACAATATTTCAAAATCTGAGGTAACCAGAAGTTTTTGTTTTTTGAAGGAACACTTTCAGATTCCTTCTTTCGTTTGCGGTGTCCAAGATACTTTCACTTTATCTTTGGTGATGTTCCAAATTTTAGTTTTTTAAAGCTCATTCTGCGATGTGGGTATTTTAAAACTTTTGTAAGACCTGTTTACATTAAAACAGTTTTCAGCATTTGTAAAATTATAGGTTATCCAATATTATGTCAGCATAATTATATTATTAAAGATGAAATAGCAGCAGATAATTTGGCCATCCCCAGCATCTGTGGACATTTCATTAAAACTTTTGGCTTGACTCTATACTCAGCATTTTAAGTTTAGACCGGTCACAAGTTACAACTGTTGCAATATAACATTGTCTACTGGTTCACTGTGCATTAAGTACTATGTAAAAATCAGTCTAAAACATTTGTCGGAATACTTGTACGTCTGTGTGATAAACTTTCTGTAATCGTGATGTTTGCAAGATTTAATTTCTGAATGTCTACAGGTCACTATGTAACCGATTTACGATTTGCATAAATTTAATTTATGTTCATGTGAAATATTGTGCCCTGCATTTTAACTTGGTATGTTGGACTGAAAAGATGTGCAAGTTTAGAATATGCATTTGATAAAATCAATCACGTTTATACAGTGCAATGTGTGTACATGTATGATGTATATGAATATATAAAATTTAAAACTTTATACATAAAGCAGGACTAATTTTCAATGTGAATCTGGGAATCTAATTCCCATAACACTCTTGTAAATAAAAAATCATAGTATTCCAACTTGATTCCCATATTGATCTTCAATATTTTTTTTTTATTTAGTAACATAAAATTATGCCAAAATTAAATTTCCTAGCTTAGATTTTAATTATATCATTATTAGCATAAAATTCTGAATTATCGAAAAGGATTCTAATAGAACTTCACAAAAATTGAGCCCAGTAAAGTGAAATCATTTAGAACAGAAGAAACTTTTATCTATTATCTAAATTCAAAGAATTCATGAGCTAAACCACCCAATGTCATATGAATATAAAAATAGCACACTTCATTATGAATTCAAACTAGTATCACAAGTGAAAGATATCCAGAAAGAACTGACATTACCAATCAACAGATAAAAAGGTCAAATATTGGCTTAACACTTGGACAAAAGTTGCAAAATGTCATGGTTGAATCAGACCCAAATCCAATTTAATTTTTTTGATAGTATCATCTTTAAGTGGAATAGGAAAACAACTGATGCCAGCTTTATTTAAAACTGTTATTGACCTGTTACTAAACTGTGCAAAGATTTAATTTTATTGATAGTATCATCAACTGCTATCAACATTAGCTAAGGTAGTTAAGATTGTTATTAAATAGATCATACTTGAGGTGACTGACCAAACAAAATCAGCCCAACTCAATTTTATTCTAATCTTTTGAGTTATATTCCCTATTCTTTTCAGTAAAATGATCAGTTTGAAAGTCAAATTCATAAGGAAACATCTAGTTTTTATAAATTCTTTCCTGTATTTTTTGTAATTTATTCATGCCAAGATTTATAATTATTTTAACTAATTTATTTATTCATGTTAACATAACTGCATATATTATAAATTACATAAAATAAATGTTATGACAGAAATGCCAGTCATTATATTTAAGGGCACAATATTGCAAAATCTAAGATAAATGAGTTGGTTTGCTTGGTTTTACCTATAGAAAGTAAATGATTGCTCAGTTAAGTTAATAATATGTATGATACCAGCTGACATTATTTTGCCTGAATAAAGTTCTTGTAAGTTTTCAACTATTACCACTGTTTACAAGGATTTAAAGTTGTACAACTGACATGCAAACAGAATGATGCTCTATATGAAATGCTGTGCATGGTGATTTTAAATTTTGTTTTATTACAAAGTTTACAGATGTGTCAAAATAAAAAGAAATACATATATACTAATGAAAATGAAAGAATAAGAACATTTTACTTGTCAAGTTTTTTTTTATCATCTGACATTGCATAGAAATTAAAATGCCAATCTAGATTGTAAAAATTGGATCTTTATTTTTTAAAACCAGTTTTCATGATAAACTGATTGGTGTTGAACAACATTGGTCATGTGATAACATGCAATTAAGATGTGAATTCACATCCATTAAAGACTAAACATACAGATTTAATTAAAATAAAGCATTAAAAATAACAAACAGAAAAACTTACATTGGTCTGCCCATTTCATCTTTGTCAACACCCAATTCAGACACACCTTCTTTTTCCATCAACATTTTGCGGAATACAGAAACTTTGATTTCGATATCTTCAGCAGAATATCTAAAACATGAGAAAAAAATAAATCAAATGCAAGATTAAAAAAAGTAAATGAATAAATCTCATCACAGATATGTTTATAGAATATTAAATGTGCTTCCATACATGTAGGACTATTTTCCCATATTAATAATTACAAGTGGCATAATAGTATTAATACAAAGATAATGTGTTTAAATGCAGATGTAACTGTGCTAAGACACATCCAAAATTTATCAAATAATATACTGACTTCAACCAAGTCTGACAACTGTATAGACAAAACAAGTTCTGTTTCATGTTCACTGTGTTTGTAACATTGTATTCTGTCAAATAAAAGTATTTGAAATTTAGCTAGTCATAAAGTTAATTCGTTCAGGATCTCTTCATTCTGGTAATGTAGATATTTAATGTATTTGGTGTCATTTGTTGGCCTTTGAAGTGGAGGACCTGATCCTACCATGAAATTTATCAAAACATTACTAAGCATAGAAATATCATTATATAATACTATTATTTCAGGTCTGTAGGAACTGGCAGTCTTGGAGAGCCAAATCCCATTATCTTTGGCTGAATTTATATTCTTTATTAGATTTTTTTTTTTATAACCTTTGACCATTTGTATTTTTGGGGATACAGATATCAGAAAATCATGTACCCTGATCATCTAAATTAAAAAAAACATTCTGGGTAAACAAAAATAAAATGGCTAATATTTCTGATTCGTATGCAATTTTTTTTTTTTTAAATCCTTTTCAGTGCCACCCAAAATTTAATATTTTCTGAGATACTCTACAATACCCCACTCTCACCTAGATATGCCTATCTCTCTTAACAACCAATGTGACTTTTTCTTACAGAATATTTAAAAAATAAAATAAAAATGATCCGTTTTGGACCAGTTATGTAATCATATTCTATTTTCGAGCTTTACCATGTACCAGCCACTACCATCCAATACTTGAAAAAAATGCTTGAAATATCAGTATATTGTACTCTACTACTCATAACTGTGACAATTAGTGAAACTGCTTAAATTACAATACATGAATGGTTATAGCTAGTAATGACATCATAACTAATAGATGTAGCTGTCACACTAAACAAACAGGTTTTAAGTCAATAAATTTTATTTGCATTTGTAAATATATTTTAATGTGGGATTTTCATGTTAAGTATTTGATGGATGTCATTTGTTAAATGAACTTATTCCATGTAAATAATATTAATGTACAGGAAGTATTCAAAACAAGCTGATCAGTATTTTTATGAATCAGCTCATTCCTGATATATATGTATTTTTCTATTAGTCAGAATGCTATGTACACTTATGATTCCTTACATTTAATAATAAAGCTTTAAACCTTTATCTCACCAATAGGTAAGTCAATTGATATTTATGAATATATTTTTCAACTTTTAGGTAATATTTCAAATAAAAAACTATCTGCCCTTGAGTTATATATATATATATATATATATATAATAATATATACTCATTCTTGAAGTGTTATCGCACATTGACATTTTTAAAGATGACTATTACAATAATGGAGTCTTTGAATGGTTTAATGTAATGTCATTTTTGAATATCAGAATTGTAATTTAAAATGTTTCATTTATATAAATTCATTAACTAATAGATTATAGAATAATTGCGTGTACATATGTACGTATTTTTGTGAAGATATTTAATGTAATCATGTACTGATTATAACTTTATTTATAACTGGGTGTCAACATTCAGCACCATTGTTTATAATATTCTTGGTTCATTGTTCCCTTGTAACCTGAATCTTGTTATCTCTACCATGTTTTGAATCTGCCACCTTTGTATAAAAATTAAAAGTGACAATTTTGCAATAGGCACACCAGATACATGTAGCTCCAGTAAGCAACATAATTTAATATTATTCTGTAAGTGTAATACTCTGCATTTTTCTCACTTAAATGAGTCCAACATACACACATACACTTTCAATCCACTAATTAGAACATGTTTGCAATGCCTTGGGAATAAATGTATGGTATGTTGTATGTTCATGTGCCAAAACAGTATGATGATCATGTACATTTTATTAGAGAAGCAATGGACAAGATGAAAGGAAATCGACACTGAAGACAGCAAACACATCTCTGTATATGTTGTAATGTGCAGACCAAGATACTGGCAGCACGCTAATATCACATCTGCCTTCAAACAAGATTGTATTTGTATTGATTCACAATGTTATTTAAGGTTCACAATAAAATGTTAGGTGTATGGTAGGCTCGTAATAAAGTTTCAGTCTGTGTTACGCATTGATTGAATATGGATGGATGGCAGCAAATGTGATCCCTGTGAAAAAGACAATCATGTTATGACTGGCAGTAAATTTTAAAAACTGGACGTTAATTACAGCTTGAAATTGACTCACAGCCAACAAGGCATCAAACCTGTAAGAAGCAAGAATGCTGGTTGCTTCATCTGATATCTCCTCCCATTAAAAAAATACTGGTGCCATCTTCATCTATATTTCCTGCTTCATTACATTTGATTATAAGAAATCCATAAATTCATTAACACACCAAATGATCAGAACTCTGACAAAAGAAAGCACTTGGGAGTCTAACATTGGCTGTTGATCAAAAACAAACTTGCTTTATGTCTTAGTTGGATCCTCCCATTTGTCATGTGCTTGCAGTGCTAGAAATACACATACTGTACGTATATCTTGAAGAGGGATTAAACTAACTCAAACAATATGGCTCCCTTTATCATAAAATTGGGCATAAACAATAAACTGATATTTAAAACAAAATTGGATTTTGTTTTACAGAAATAGGATTTGTATTTAATATAAATATATATAAAGCAAGCCTGGAAAATTTTTTTTGAGACGTGCCTGTCAAAATGTCGAATGTCAATCAATTTGTGCCGGTCAAAAACGAAAACGTACCTGTCACAAAATTAAACTGAAATTGAATATTGAAATAAATATTTGTTTTAAAGAATAAAGTGCTTTTATTATTATTATTATTGCACACCTCTTCACAGATACTTTAACTTTCGAATTATCTTCATCTTTCAACCAAATTGTCACTTGCCCATTTCAGCAAAGTACTCCTTATAGACAAAAAAATAAAAAAATTGCGAATAAAACATACCGCAAAATTGCAAACATGCTAATAGTGCCGCCAATTCAATTACGAGCGAACTTATTTCCGGTTTGGCTATGAACACCATATACCGTAGTACCGTAAATTCGTAATACATTCAACAAGTTATCGACATTTTGTACAAACGTGGATTTCAATTTTCTTTGTTTTTACAAAGATTATATGTGATTATTCATCAATAATTATGAACATTCTTTGTTAATCTGAACGGAAACTTGAGGGTACAATCAATAAATACTATTTGTCAAAAAAGTTGCATCATGCATGTATTCAATCGATAACAGGTCTTATCAGAAATATATGTAACAGGTGGATAGTATGCTGATAATGTCAAAGTGTATGAATGAAACTGTAACTGAAAAGAGTTTGGTAAATGTTCATTTTTTATTCTTTTTATTATTGGGGGACGTGGTCACGGAAATAATTCCTCGCGAAAATTTACAATGAAAGTCGATCGCAATTTTTTTAGCCACGAAAATAATTGCTTATAACTTTTTTATTATAAGGTACTGGAACGTTTTATTCTAACAACCTTTTTATCAAAAGTAGGAGGGTTTGAATATGATATATCAACAAAACTACAAGTACTAGGAGGCTAAGGAGGTTTTTTTTTTTTGAAAAACGATGTGATTTTGTTCAACGTCTTGCCTTCATGACCAATCATGTGAAATCAGCATGCTATGTTAAAGCACAGGCCAGACATCACATATTTTACCAGCATATCCAAATCATATTTACACAGCTAATTCTATATTATCAACCGATATCATTTAATGACACTAATAGGGCAGGAGGACGTTAAAAAGAATATATCATCAAAAGTTTTGGCGATTTCAAACTAATGTTGCTGGTCATTCGGAATACGGTGGCTGATTATGGATTCGGGGAGTTCAAAGTATTATTTATAGTTATCGGGCTTGATTGGGTCTATTAATAGATTTACCCGGTAAATGCTGTGGCGACTGTTCAGTTACAGCTAGGCATGTTTATGATACTCAAAATATGCATTTTAAATGTACACAATCGAACTGATTACACATAAAAACAACTGATTTGTGGCGGACAAAATGACTGCTAATATTAAATTTGTGGCTGTCAAAGCTTGACAAATGACAATTTTGTACCGGACAATGTCCGTGACTGAGCACTTATTTCCAGGCTTGCTTTATCATGAGTATGCAAATAACTAGAATAATATATTAATGCTAAGTATTTTGTAAAGGAAACTTATTTCATATTACTAACACCAGAAAGTATTTCGTTTGACAAAGAGCTATTCGATAAAAATTAAGTTTGAATAATAGTGTAGTAAGTAGAGACTTTATGTAGCAGGACAGTATGAGCTGCTATGGTGAAAAAAGGGCCAAAAACGTGGCAGATGCACTTAATGAATTGAAAACAATGAATCTGCATGGCGCTTCTGTAGGACTGCAAGAGCTGCATGTACATCATCTTCTTAGTGACTATTTTATCCATGATACTGATAACGAAAGTGAGGATTTTGAATCTTCTGAGGATGAGGAGGAAGTTTTATCTGAGTTGGGGCTGATATCTTTCCAACATTCAAAATAAATTCTTCATCATTTAAAAAACTATATTTTCATGTATTATACATAATTTTGAAGTGAATTAAATGTAGAATAAGAATTTATTAATATCACACTTTTTGATCCATGAGTATCCTATAGCCAGAGCTGGCCACATATATATTATTAGTTTTCAACAATTCAATAAACCATGATAGGCATTTCTATAGTTTCTGTAACACAGGGAAGGAAACAAGAAAGATTTAACTTCATCACTTTAATTAAAATGTTAATTCACAAAACTTGTCCAAAACATAAAAATTGACAATTTTTACATAAATGTGCTTGGAAACAAATAGTAATCATACCATGATAGCAGTCATATATGGTTAGAGAACCAGGAAAGGCTCTATTGATATGCTAACCAATTCACTGTTGACATTATCATGACTATGCAAGATCCAAGGAACACTGAATCACAGGAATAACATGTATTCCTGTCAAGTATTTTGTATCCATTTTCTTACTACTCACATTATATAGCATTTTCTTTGAAGAAGACTTTCCAGGCACAGCTTTTTCATCAGAAAGGTTTTCTTTCAAAAGTGTTTCCTTTGAAGACAATTTTTCAGGTATTTTACTTTCCTGAGATATCTTTTCATAACTATCATGTGGTGCTAGTGGAGAAACTGATTGCTATAAAAGAGAAACAACACTTTATTTAATAAAAACATAATATTTAGAATTGTGCTCATTACTCTAAAAGAGAAACAACACTTTAATTACAATGTTAATATATAAAATGTGTCCTGAATATGTAAAATTGGTGCCTTATTATAATAAGGTACTAGGAAAAAAAGAGAGAGGGATGTACATGTAGCTCAAATGGTAGTGTGTCCGCCTTTGATGCTGTTGGTTGTTGGACTGATCCTTCTCAGAGGACCCATTTGCAGTTTGGGCACAACTGGTCCACAACTGGTTCATCAAAGGCTGTGGCGTCTGCTATCCTGTTTGTGGGATGGTGCATATAAAAGACCCCTTGCTGCTTATCAGAAAGAATAACCTATATGGCGGCAACAGGTTTTCTCTAAATATTTATGTCAGAATGACCATATGATTGAAATTCAATAACCAATGATAAGATAAAAATCAATGTACTCTAGAGGCATCATTAAATAAAACAAACTTTATTTTTTAGAAACAAAAGGTAACCAACGTTTTACAACTATTTTATGTGGTCAGATAAACAAGAAAGGCTATTCTATCG
Source organism: Symmetromphalus regularis (assembly GCA_032355785.1). Classification (NCBI taxonomy): domain Eukaryota; kingdom Metazoa; phylum Mollusca; class Gastropoda; order Neomphalida; family Neomphalidae; genus Symmetromphalus; species Symmetromphalus regularis. The sequence goes on along the minus strand of JAULBS010106195.1, from coordinate 4,645 downwards.
ATACACTTAATATTCCAATGATATATAATACATAAACAAATTTAAAAATAAATCCATGCCCATCTCCAATTCACTGTGGAACAATTAAGCCTTGAAATTTATTAGCTTTATTATCATGGTATCCAAATAACTAGAATAATATATTAATGCAAAGTATTTTGTAAAGGAAACATATTTCATATTACTCACACTAGATAGTATTTCCCTTAAGACAGACCTTTCAGACATTGCACTTTCTGAAGAAATACTTTCATAATTAAGAGGTGGTTCTTTCAAATCTAATTCCTGCAAACAAAAAAGAAAAGCAAACAAGGCTTTAATTATATATATTATTATTTTCCAACAATTCAATGAACCATGAAAGACATTTCTATAGTTTATTTAATAAAAACAATGTTTAGTGTTATGCACATTACACTAAAATTGAAACAACACTTTAATTACAATGTTAATATATACAGACCTGCCCACCCACATAAAACACTTTCAGGAATCTAAGGGTCCTATCAGGAATGTGTCACATGTGACAACTGCATTGTTCTTTGAATCTAGTCTCGGCTCAGCTTTCAAGTTTAGCGCAAAATGTTTTTACAGGAAGTGGAAATGCAAATCCTTGACACTACGCAAGCGTAATGTCATTTGACTTTCTCCCATGAAGTTATGCAAACTGAACTGCCACAACTTAAAAAAAATAATAATAATAAATTTAAAAAAAAATAATAATAAATAAATTAAAAAATAAATAAATTAAAATCTAGGTGATTCGGTTAGCCAGCGGAAAGTTTGACTGTATGGTCGGAATGCCAAAGTTTGTGGTGTTTGTCCGGAAATATTACAGAGAAACCAGAAAGGTAGGCAGGTCTGTATATAAAAGGTGTCCTGAATATGGAAGATTGATGCCTTATTATAATAAGGTACTAGGAAACAAAAAGGAACCAAAATTTGACAATTATTTCATGTGATAAGATAAACAAGAAAGGCTATTCTATTGATACACTTAATATTCCACTGATAAAAAAAAAAAAACATCTCCAATTCAATGTGGAACAATTAAGCCTTGAAATTTATTAGCTTTATTATCATGAGTGTGTAAATAATTAGAATAATTAATGCTAAGTATCTTTGTAAAGGAAACATATGTCATATTACTCACACTTGATAGTATTTCCTTTGACAAAGGCCTTTCAGACATTGGACTTTCCAAATAAATACTTTCTACATTAAGAGATGGTTCTTTCGAATCTAATCCCTGCAAAAAAAAACCCAAAAAGGCTTTAATTATATATATTATTATTTTCCAACAATTCAATAAACTATGATAAGCATTTCTATAGTTTGTGTAACTCAGGGCAGGAAATAAGAAATATTTTACTTTATCACTTTAATTAAAATGTTAATGTGCAAAACATGACCAAAACATAAAGATTGACAATTTTTACATAAATGCACTTGGAAACAAATAGTAATCATACCATGATAGCAGTCTTATATGGTTAGAGAACCATGAAAGGCTCTAATGATATGCTAACCAATTCACTGTGGACAAGCAATAAAAAATATTAACTCCATTATCATGATTATGCAAGATACAGGGAACACTAAATCACTGAAATAACATGTATTCATGCAGGGTTCCTGCAGACTTTAAAGAATCTGAAATCACAAGAAGTGATCGCTTGCACTCCGATAAGCATGATAGGAAAAATCTCTGCCTATAGAGAAATTTCTAAACTTTTCCTTGACTTTACAGTTTTAAACAAAATTTCTAAACTTAAGTCAGTTGAAAAGTATTTTGCAAATTCCAAAACCTTTCCAGGTTTTTAAAGAATACAAGAACCCTGTTCATGTCAAGTATTCTGTATTTATTTTCTTACTACTCACGCTAGATAGCATTTTCTTTAAAGAAAACTTTTCAGGTATTGCTTTTTCATGAGAAAGGTTTTCTTTCAAAACTGTTTCCTCTGCAGATGATTTTTCAGGAATTTTACTTTCCTGAGATAATTTTTCATAACTATCATGTGATGCTGATGGACAAACTAATTGCTATAAAAGAGAAACAACAGTTTATTTAATAAAAACATGTTTAGAATTATGCTCATTACTCTAAAATAGAAACAACACTTTAATTACAATGTTGATATAACATGTGTCCTGAATATGGAAGATTGATACCTTGTTAGAATAAGTTAATAGGAAAGAAAACGTAACCAAAGTTTGACAATTATTTTGTGTGGTCAGATAAACAAGAAAGGCTATTTTATTGATACACTTAATATTCCACTGATTAAAAAAAACAAAAGACATCTGCAATTAACTGTGGAACAATTAAGCCTTAAAAATGATTAGCTTTATTATCATGAGTTTGCAAATAATTAGAATAATATATTAATGTTAAGTATTTTGTAAACATATGTCATATTACTCACACTAGATCGTATTTCCTTTAACAAAGACCTTTCAGACATTGCACCTTCTGAAGAAATATTTTCAAAATTCAGAGGTGGTTCTTTTGAAACTAATCCCTGCAAAAAAAAAAGCAAACGAGGCTTTTAATTACATATACTATTATTTTCCAACAATTCAATAAACCATGATAGGCATTTCTCAGGTTTCTGTAACCCAGGGCTGGAAACAAGAAAGATTTTACTCTATCTTAGTCTGTTATAAAAAGAAATATTTCTTATTACTAACATCAAACATTATACTTCTCCCTTAATATTTTTCAGCTATCTTCATTCTATCTATACATGTATGTTAATCAGTTTACCTGACATATAAATGATAATTTATTATTTATTATCACTCACACCAAATATAACAGTCCTTCCATGGTATTTTTCAGCTATTTTTCTCTCCTGGGCAACACATTCCTGTAAAAAAAAGAAAAAAGTTTCTTTCACACAGTGTAGCAAACCAAAAAGGTTTAATCCAGTTTATCTTGTTAAAAGTTTATCTGTGTAAAAAGGATCATGGTTTATTACTCACTTCAAATTCTACAATCCTTTCTTGATGCTTTCCAAATATACATTCTGCCTGAGAAAAATTTTCTGAACTGACAAGTGATTCTTGACTAGTCACTGATGCCTGGAAAACAGATAAACAAACTCATTAATGCTACCTCTGTGATAGATTAAAAATGCTAAGTTAACTGCAGTGAATATGCAAGATATATTTTGTACACAAATTCACCATGACTGCAGATTCACCTGTGAAGTCTGTATTAATTTAAAATATTTTGTAAACTTTAGTATAATTTCTATTAGTACTAACTTGAAATAGTATTTGACTTCCACCAGATACTTCATATATTTTAGTTTCAGAATAAATATTATCCTCGCCATCCTGCATACAAAATAATGATGTCGCATTTTACTCATTTTATTTTGAAATTATTCAGTGCTTGAATTTGCAGAATTTCTAACAAATATTATAACATTTGATGGTGTGTGGGTAATAAATTAAATACTCAACGAGTTCCCATATGATACCATTCATATTACCACTCATACATTTTCAGTCATGTGTCATGCTATCATACCAAATGTCATTTAGTATTCTCTATTACTCCCATCAAATGTTTTCTACTTTTTCCCTCTAATATCAGTTTAATTACAAATGTTTTATTTAAAAAAATAATTTTGGCCCTGATAATTAATTATACGAAAAGCTTAAACTTTATCAATCTGATAATCATTAAATTTATTTCATAATCAGTTTAACTCACTTCTTCAATCTGATAATGAGTCCAATTTTTCTCTCTTTCTTCTCCTTCTTTATGCTTCTGCTTAGAAATGATAATGTAAGTTATGCTGTTCAGATGCATTAAAAATACATATAACTGTACTAACTGAAGACAAATCAGTGCAATGTAATTTTAAGAAAAAGACTCTTTTACAATTCCAATTCTTTTACAAGACCCTAGATGATAAAACCTAGAAAACTCAGTGTGACAATGTTGTATAATGGTTATTTAAAGAGGTTACCAATGAATAACAGGAAATTATGTCCTTATCTCCATTTATACTAATTTTGGACTTCCATTTAAGGTATTTTGTAAACTTTATTAGCATGATTTCTATTATTACTCACACTAGACAGTATTTTACGTCCATCAGATTTTTCTTTTTTTTTCCTTTTTACAAACAGACTAGCATCCAGTGAAGATTCCTAAAAATTCCCCAAAAATTCAATTAAAATGAGAATAATGTTAATAATGGAATAGTATATATTATTCATTTTCCAACTAGATCATACCGGTCTCAATGGCGCAGTGGTTAAGCTATCGGACTCGAGGTTGGTAGGCACTGAGATCAAATCTCAGTCGAGGCATGAGATTTTTAATCTCAATATCGGCTCAGTGGGTAGGTTTAACAAAGGCTTCTGTGGGATAGTACATATAAAAGATCCCTTGCTGTTTATCGAAAAGCAGCTGGTTTTGTCTCTCACACTAACCTCTATCCTAGACAGACAGCACAGGAAGCTGAGTTGTGTACCCAGGAAAGCGTGCTTGAACCTTAAAAGATCCCTTGCCGATTATTGAAAAGCAGCTGGTTTTGTCTCTAACACTGACCTCTGTCCTGGACAGACAGCACAGGAAGCTGAGTTGTGTGCCCAGGACAGCATGCTTGAACCTTAATTGGATATA
>JAULBS010106184.1:0-15533 GCA_032355785.1 Symmetromphalus regularis | reverse complement strand
AAGTGCTCTAGTGGTGTTATTTAACATTAAAATAATAATAATAAATTAAAGTGCTCTAGTGGTGTTATTTAACATTATAATAATAATAATAATAAATTAAAGTGATCTAGTGGTGTTATTTAACATTATAATAATAATAATAAATTAAAGTGCTCTAGTGGTGTTATTTAACATTATAATAATAATAATAAATTAAAGTGATCTAGTGGTGTTATTTAACATTATAATAATAAATTAAAGTGCTCAAGTGGAGTTATTTAACATTAAAATAATAATAATAATAAATAAAGAGAAAATAATTATTGAAATTAAGTCATTGCATAGCTGATTTGTAAGAATCTGTGGAAATAAATAAACAACGAAAGCTATGAAAATAAATCCAAACATACAAGATACTGTTAGAATTAATTAATGAGTGTTTTTCACAGATCTCCACAAATCGGACAAATACAGATAAGCACATAAATTTCATGTTATTTGTTAAATGTTTGCACACTAAAACAGCTGTCAGGATTTTGTCACTAAGGGTATTTTTCATGGATTGTAAAACATTGTTTTTCTTCCTCAATTTGACGTGAAATGGACTTCTGTGAAAAAGATAGAAGAAAAAATCTGTTTGCATCCGGTCATCAGTTATTTACTAAACGAATGAAACTCATATTCAAATTACTTAAAATTAAGTCATTGCGTCGCAAATGTTTACAAAGGAGCTAAACTTATCAAATCAATCCAAATGTACATTTCGTAAAATTAAACCACCGCGTGGAAAACATATAAAACTATTTGTATACGCTAAGAAAACATTCTATAAATATTATCTGGACATGTTAAAATATACACCCTTTCTTTTCAAGCAAATCCAAGCATACAATAACTAACATTAAATCACCACCTCATAAATTTGACCGGATAAACAAACACCTTATTTGGTAAACAAATCTTAAAGTACAATTGTCCCAATTAAATTATTGCGTTGCAGATTTTGACTGACTATAAATGGACATGCGTAAACATTGATTGTCTAATCTTTGACGGCAATAAGCCGGTTTGGTTAAGACCGTTTTGCCCAGATCAATATCCGGGTTTGACGGGCAGTTGTAATTCAATTTGATCACTCTTGTCGTTTGTGTAGCAGCGCGATTGGGGCGCGTCTGTTGATCTTGATAAACGAGACCAGTTTAATATTGCAATGCCTAGATTTGCTATTATTAATATCAATATATAATTGGACACGGAAGATAGGTTTTTTTAATATGGGCTGGAGCACGCATTTAGCAATGGCTGTGAAACGAAATGGGTTTTGTTGGTTTGTTTTGTTTAACGATACCAGTAGAGCACATTGATTTATTAATCATCGGCTTTTGGATGTCAAACATTGGTTATTTTGACACGTAGTCAAGTGTGAGCTAGCCTCCAATGGGTTTTGAACCACTGTCATCAGCTTGAGAATCCGACATTCAACTGCTGGACCATCGAGGCCCGAAACGAAATGCCAACAAACAGACAACTTGTTTATTTAAGTCTCACCTCAGTTATGTAAAACATTACAAATCTATCTTAAAATGCAATACGCCACTCCCTAACAGCGTTCATGCTTGCCAAATATTTCTTAATGATAACCATGTATTGATGCTAAATACCTTATGACATACATGCCACATGACATACATACTCAAAATTCCAAGTTGAAAAAGGCGGATCTCCGTCAGCAAAATTTCCCTAACAATATTTCAAATTATGGAGGGTGGTAGGGTTGGATGAGTGTATGTGAAGAATAACTACTGCAATATCATGTCTCTCAAATACCCTTCAAAGTCACTAAAATCACTCTGGACTACAGTCTTCAGCTTGAGTGTCCGATGTCCTACCAGGAAACCACTGAACCACACATCCTTTGTTAATTAAATCGACCTGGTTAGCAAAGTGTTTGAGATGCCTGACTCACGGCTGGTAGGCACTGGGATCAAATCTCATTCAGGTATGGAATTTTTAATCTTTATAGAGGCTCTAATTCAGAGTAAGTGCTCTGCAGGGCTCAATGGGTAGGTGTTCTCCACTTGTGGCGGTAGCTGGTTTCTTTTAAAGACCACGAGTCAAAAATCACCATATGTCTGACACCTAATAACAGCTGAGTAAACACTGTGCCGGGTTGTCGTTAAACAAACCATTTTTTCCTTAAAAAAACCTATTTGACACAATATAATATACGTTTATGAAGAATTTGAACACTTATCATCTTTACATTTATCAGAGGAAAATAAGCACATTTTGGATTTTGAAAATGTAAAATATCATGTTCGGAATGATGCCTATACATTCCTGCCATGTTTGTCGAACGCCATGTCAGACTTCTATCTGTCTATATAACTTAGTCTCAAGAAATCAAATGCCACAGTGGCCATTTTCAATTTGCTTCTGTGAAAAATTGGAAAATGTAAATTGTTCAGGACGAAAGATACATGGCAATTACATAACCCAATTTTTTTAATTAAATACAGTCAGAAGTTAACTACATGTAGGCCTCCCTTAGGGACTGGGGGCTCAATGCAAGGCAAAACACGGGACCTCACACATTTGTATTGAGTCAGAACGCAGTTCTAAAGGACACCGTCTGAGTCCAGTTCCAGCACTATGGATTATTATTAGTTTAACTGTCAATTATTCGAATAACGTACTCGGCGGGAGCGTGGAGGCCTAGAATGCGCGGGCCCGATTCAGGTGAATCGTCATAGGGACGGCCCTGACTACACGCAACCTGGGCAAACTATTTAATTATAATTCTCTCTCTCTCTCTCTCTCTCTCTCTCTCTCTCTCTCTCTCTCTCTCTCTCTCTCTCTCTCTGTGTGTGTGTTTGTGTCTCTCGCTCTGTGTGTGTGTCTCTCTCTCCCTCTATGTGTGTGTGTCTCCGTCTCGCTCTGTGTTAGTCGGTCTCTCTCTCTCTCTCTCTCTCTTGGGCTATTTCCGTTCCAACCAGTGGTCCACAAATGTTTCATCAAAGGCCGTGGTATGTGCTGTCCTGTCAGTGGGACGGTGCATATAAAATACCCCTTGCTGCTTATCTGAAAGAGTAGTCTATGTGGTGGCAGCGGGTTTCCGCTAAATAAATATGTCTGAATGACCACATGATTGACGTCAACAGCCAATGATAAGATAAAAATCAATGTGATCTAGTGGCCTCTTTAAATACAAACAAACTTTACTCTCTCTCTCTCTCTCTCTCTCTCTCTCTCTCTCTCTCTCTCTCCATCTCTCTCAGAGACAGACATACAGAGATGGGGACAAGGGAGAGAAAAGTCTAGTAAATTTAACAGCTTATTATTAAGCCCAGCAAAAGTATCACACTTCTTCAATACTTCTTGATTTAATTATAACCATAAACTGTCTATGTCGCCATGCGCCAGCAGTCTGTTATCCCTTTAGCATTCAGGCCAAGTACACGCCTTGCAGGTAGATATATTAATTGAAAGGTTAATCAAGTAGTGACATCTAATATGCCTCAAGGGACGATTCGCGCAAAACCCACACAAGTGAATAGAGCTCGGGTAAAAGATAATTCAAAATGCATGCTTCAAACTTGCAGATATTGATTTGCATCAAAGTACAATGTATTTCGAGTTTTGCCGTTTGATAAATGAACAAAATGTAATCAAATGAAAGACAAAATATCCCATAAAGTGTTTGTTTGTATATTTGTATTTCTGTTTTAATTTCCTCAGTCTGCGCTCTAGTAAGCGTTAAATGAACATGGCGTGGGATGATCCCAAATTGAGACATACACGGTCATGGTCTAGACTTTAAACTGTCGAAGCAGTAAAGGGCTTGGAGGACCTTTATGAATAAATGGATCTGTTATTAACCTATTTCTACTCAAAAAGGCAAAATCGTTAATTACGCCACTGGCTTTTCTTACTGACATTTAGCGTTTGGCAAGTGAACGTATTTGTAAACTCCTAAATTCAAACTATCGGGAACCGGTGTAGCAGTTAATTATAAACCCCCTGGAAATCACAACCCCCTACTTGTGATTTTCTAGGAAATCACAACCTCCCATGGAAATCTCACCCTAACTCATACCCATATATGGGCATGGGGGGGGGAGATATCCTAGGAAATCTCAAGTGGATTTTGTGATTTACAGGGTAACTTCCTGCTACACCGGTATGCAGCTTTCAATAACTACTTGTTACTTCCGGATACTTCTTGAATATATCTGGGTTGTTTTTTTACGTGACTACGAGGTGGAGGGTACACTTGGGGTACCATCGGTTGTCGGATCGACCGCTTTCAGTAGAACTATAAGGGGTATTTCTTATTCCAGTAAGTGGGCCACAATTGGAGTAACAATTCCTTCATCGGAAAGATTCCGCCGATAAGGCTTCTTGGTAGTGTCTTTGAGGTTTCTAATTACATTTTAAGGTGAAACGTATCTATATGTTTTTAAAGGAGCAACAAACAAACACGATATATCATATATAGAGTATGAACATTACTTACTAAATTTCAATGTTATTTGCGCTGGGTCTGCTTTGTTTTCAATAGCAGCAATGTCAGAACCTGAAACAAACAGAAATAATAATTTTAAAGCTGATTACTCGTGCAGTGTGCGACGTGCGGTATTTCTAGAGTAGAGGTATTTATAATCCATTTTGTATAGTTGCAGGTCTCGTGCATATGAACGACACAACTGAATGTAATCAATTAAGCGCACACTGCATGTCTTATGCCGCACACCAGATGCACGTGAAAGCGGCTTTATGTGAAAGAAACTGCTGTTAATGAAATCGTGTGCTGACTGTAAAAAAAAACCCAGCTGTGTCCATTTTGGCAATTTCGACAAAATTAGAATCAGCACATAATCATAGATGTCGGACATGTCATTTTGCTTATTGAGGACAACCTATATAAAAAGGAATCTGTGAATTATAAAAGCGTTCTGAATATACATAACACTTTCAACTATAAAATTATTTTTCTGAAAAGTATCATTTTGGACATAAATGTAGTTTTTTGCAGTAGGCCCTTGAAATTTAAAAGAGATTTAATTGTGAGATCAGATATCAGAGCCTGTGTGGTCCAGTGGCATAATATCAGTCTCCCAAGCAGAAGACAGTGCTTCAAGACCCGTCACAAACCGACTCACACTTAAAACTAAGAGATTTAACCGTGACATCAGAGCCTGTGTGGTCCGGTGGCATAATATCAGTCTCCCAAGCAGAAGACTGTGCTTCAAGACCCGCCACAAACCGAATCACACTTTAAGTGTCAAAATTACCAAATATTTCAAATCCAATAGCCGATGATTAATAAATCAATATGCTCTAGTGGTGTCGTTAAACAAAATCAAAACATATCTCAGAGCCTGACAGAGTGCAGGGCGAGTATAAGGCATTACTCATGATTACATGAAGTATGATACGCCTTTTATTGGCGTAGCCAGCATTTAATATGTAGAGGCAACTGGGTGCGGGGGGGAGGGTGTCAACTGCATAGAGAACACTTATAGGATTGCAAGAGAGTCACATTTGGAGATAAACATTTCCTCATCCTGCTTCACTTCTGTGTAAACCAGTGCCACCATTATAGACCACTTTTATGAACGGATTTTCGCCTGTGATTATTATTATTATTCCTATTCATTTTTTATATTTCTATTCATTTGACATCAGTATTGGTTGTTTATAAGTTTTATCAAATTGTACTACTTGAAGAAGATAACGGTTTAAAATATGTGCTCGATTTTGACGTTATTGCCAAGTTGTATGTTTTCTCACGAGACCGTTGAAATGTATTCATATAAATAAATGAATAATGGTTTATTCATCTCAGATAAATTGAAAAATAAAAATACCTTTCTTTGCTTCATCGTTAGGATGTTCTACTAAAGAATGTTTGGGGATAAAGTTTTTCTCTGAAACAATAACCGATGGCTGTGATGATGACGTTGATGATGTTGTCCATGAAGGTGTGATGAACAAAGATGGCGCTGCTCCACATTCTCTGACGTCCTCAGGTGATAACGACCCCGCTACACTAGTGTCGTTGTAAACTATAGAAAACAGGAAACCAGTTTGAAATTCAGTAATAATGACAAAACATAATGGCTAATTTCATTAAAGCATTTAAGAATAATAAATTCAAGAGCATGTTCAAACAAATTGTTGGGGTGGGGATGAGGTCCATATAGCACACCATATCATTTGCTCTCAAGGAATTAGGTATACTATATATTTTTTAAATAACAAAATCAACAAAGAAAACAATATTTGATCGGGGTGAGGGGTTAAGGGGTTTCAGCTCTGAACACGCGCCTGCCAATCAAAACAAGTTAGGACTACTTCAGTGCCGGTGCGGTCATTTAAATATTTGTGGGGAGACTGAATAGGGACGCCATAAGTCATTTGAAAGCACTTACAACGTATTCAATAAATGTAAATATTGACGCAAAAAGGGAAGCCTCATATTATTGGGGTGAGGTAAATGTCCCTTTGCCTCACCCCAGTCCCGGCTGCGCCTGCCCTTTACTTTTATGATTATTCAGCAAATGTGAAGGTTTTTTTTTTAACCAATTATTATAAGTTCTTGATCACAACAACCACCAGCACGTATTTACACTATAGCGTTGTATTGTTAGGTGAACTAACAGATTCATACATAATTTATTTTAAAACGACTGGATAGTATGTACATTATTTAACTTACACTGACTGATGATAGAAAAGTTACTACTCACTGGTGTATGACATGAGAAACTGGTCGGACAAATCTTCCATTGAAGATGGCAAGAAACTGGTAATATAGATATCTCCACACGAGATCAGTTCTTGGTTGACCTTGCGAAGGTCACAGTAGGATTCAATACGTGATTTGCCTGTCAAACATTCCGTATAGCGAATTGAAAGAAACTGTGACGTGCAGTTTGGCATCCCTTTCTTGCTGTACGCTAAGTGAACTATGACCTTTGTTCTTTGACCTTCACCAAGCTTTATCAGCCAATAGCACTGCCCGGAAAGAGCGCCATTGCCGTCTGTGTACCCAGGATTCATTATGACTCCAAACCGATTAGACAGTTCTTTGTAACTTCCGGTGCATTTGTTTGCTATCATCGACTCTAAATTAAAATAAATAAATAAAATAATTAGAAATCATTTATATTTTTAATAGCAGATAGACAGGCAGACCGTTAATTCAACAATCTAGACCATTATTTTAGGAACCTTGACCGCTGTTTGAAATCGTGATTTTCTTGCTGCATTGTGTATGGAAGTTCAGTATTGATGTAGTATACCTGTATGGTTGTGTTTAATGCTGGTGAAGAATGTGTATATTTCAGAGCATATCCGCTTGATTCATTGTATAGGTACTTATTTATTGTGTGTACTTATCTTGTTTGGGTTTTAAAAAAATATATATATTTTTGGGATAGGGTTGGAAGGTTTAGATTGTTACTGTTTTGTTTGTTGTTGAATTTTGTTTCGTGGGAGGATTTATCTCCGCCTTTGTTTCAGTAAAAAAAAGTAAACAGTCGAATACCATAAGAATCGCAGAAAAGATTTATAAAGACTAGTGATTGCTTTGTAAATAATGCATAGTATCAGGGGAGTTAGAGCCCAACAATTCGCATAAATGTGTGTTTATTCATCGTTGAATTAATTAGTCACCGGCAAATTCAGAGGTTCAGAAACGGTAGCTGCCCTCTCCCCCCACCCCCATATGAATTTCGTTCCAACAACCCTGATGGTATATATGTACTTTGAAAGAATATATGGTATACATGTTCACTAAACAACCAATGTGTAGACTTACAAAATACCAATTAATAGCAAATAATCAAATATTATATTGACATACAATGTAAATCTATATGTTCATGAACATATGTATTCGAAGGTGTCTGACAGCCAGCATATTCACTAACTAAATTCCACAGTACAATTATATAACATGCAAAACCATAACTTCATTATTGGTTGTTATGTTGCTTTTTTTTACTCTCGTTATGTAATTGACATAAAAAGCCAGAAGCCAAACGTTTCTGTTGCCATGTGGAATTTCCTTTTTAAATGAAGAAAGAAACTACTTCGTTAGTGTTAAAGTGAAGTGTTTATGCCTGAAAGAGATTCCATTGCAAGATCCTGTTATCTCATTAAAGCAAAACTTGTATATAAAAGAGGGTGTGAAAAACGACACGTAATAAAACAAAAGTGTTATTTTTTACACGTGCAGCGTTTCTTATATTGTTAAGAGCCGTTTCTTTGGTGCCTATTGAGATCGTTTGATTAGTGAAATTGGATTCCAAAAGGGTTTGCGTATAACTAATAAGTCAAATTTAGCATACACAATGTGAACAGTTAAACCTGTTATCCAATGGCCGCCTGTGCTAAGAAAGGAACGTATTGTTTGTTTAAGGATATCTCAGTACATGGCAAACGGTAGCGTGTACGCTTCTGAAGCTGACGGCCGTAGGATCGATCCTTCTCATTTGCCCTTTTGCAGTTTGTGCTATTTTCAGTTCCATCCAGTGGCCCACAACTGGTTCATCAAAGGTCGTGGTATATGCTGTACTGTCTGTGGGAAATTGCATATAAAAGACACCTTGTAGCTTATCGGAAAGAGTAGTCTATGTGGCGGCAGCGGGTTTCCTCTAAAATAAATGTCAGAATGACCATATGATTGACGTCCAATAGCCGAAGATAAGATAAAAATAAATGTGCTCTAGAGGCGTCGTTGAATAAAATAAACTTTACCTCAGCACATTGTGTATTCATCGCCTATTAGATGTCAGATATATGGTCCTTTGCGACTTGTGGTCTTTAGAGTAAACCAGCTACCGCCTCATAGACTATCTTTTATATACAAGCCTATGATAAACCAGTTGTTGGGCACTGGTCAGTGCATGTGGCGTACACCTATGTATTAAGCCTTGCGGAATTGGAGCCGATATCGAGATTGAAAATTCCATGCGTCAATTGAGATTTGATCCAAGAACCTGTCAGCTGTGTATCATTACTGAACTATAAGATACTGTCAGAATAATAAAATGTTAAAACTATGACGAATACTGTCTTCTGTGTACCAAATGAAGGGCGTAAACAAAGATAGCAGACAATCTTGGTCTTTTCTTTCTAAACCATTACTGAGTTACGATTTAAAAAAAAGTAAATAGAAAATGACTTCTGGAAATCCCTAAATCTTTATGTGTAATTTGGTAGCTCATTTGGATCTCCGTTTTTAACTTTATTTTGTCCATCACTGTAACTATTAAAACACACGCACACCTGCTAAAGATGGATACCGAGTTAGGCAGTTCACGAGGGACACCATGCGTCCAGCACAACTCTGACATGATTGATAACATGATGCGCAAAATGTCGTGATATATCCATTCGTTCACGGAAACTGATAGCCATATACCATCCAGCTCTTAGCTAATTAGACCTTCCATGGCTTTTGCGTGCACTGAATTCTTACAACTTCCACACGTCAGTTGCGTCTTGCCGCATCATCTTCTACGACTTCTAACATAGATTGGTCGCATGCTGTTTAAATGACTACGGAGGATCAATGGACAATAATTCGGAGATTTTCTTTTTTAGTAACTAAATTTCTTTAATAGCGTGCGGAGTTGAATTGGGAAGTCCACGTCTTTCTGTGTGTCTGAACGATGGTGCTTTCTCAATAGATTGCATCTAAATACGGCATTCAGTAATATAAAGACGTCTTCGCCTGATTAATCGTGATAATCAGGATAAAAAATCCTCTATCGGTTTTCATGTCCGTAGCATGAATGCTGAAATGAACGGTTGCTCTAATGAATTATAGTCAATACTCCGCAGCTTGAGAAGTGGCACATCGAAAAACTAGTGTGTTCTACTGAAAAATACGGATTTGTGCTAAATGCACGTGCTTATGGGCATACGAAGCAATCCTTACGGATATTTATGATTTTGACGAAAATAAAATTATCACGTTCTCCATGAAATATTTGAAAATGGCGCAGTTTTTGCAGCACCTGCAGCTACGAGGTTTACCAAGCGTACACTATGCGTGCAGAAAATGCGTTCCTTCTCACGTGATTCGGGGTATCTGCAACTGATCGCAGCAGAAGAAGAATGATATAAAAATAACCTCTGATTAAGCACTGTTCTACTTTTGCCGTGTTTTTAAGCAATCACTATGTTATTATCCCTTCCACGTTCTATAAAGGATGCAAGTCTTTCCTCTGTGTGAACAACACCACCGCTGATTGCATGGGAATCATGACTTTCAGAGTCTGACGGATGTTGACATTAGTAGCCATATTGTAAAAAATGCCAAGTCAGAATCGAAAAGTAGTCGTACAATTTGCACCCATTGAGGACTCAAGAAAGGGCTTATTACTTGAATTTATTGGATTGATGATGCACGAAGTTGCCTCTGCCTTAAGGTCGTGAGGAGCCGACCATCTTTGAAGCGAATGATCACATATTGGATGGAAATAACTTGGTAATTGAGGAATCGACCCAATATCCACTTGCGACGTTACGATGCAACATCGTTAACCTCATCCATCCATTTATGTTTCTGTAATCTTACAGTGTGATTAATCGAGTTATTTGGCATTACAATCAAGTAAAGATGAAAATATTTTTATCTTGATTCAGTGGACGTATTGGGGGGGGGGTCATTAAGGTGGGTGGTACAGATTAGATGTTCTTCGCTTTAAGTTGGCGATACCCACACTATGTGATGAACGTGGGAGTTGAATAAATCAAAACACCATCAGAGCCTTTGACATTTAATCATATAAATAAGATAAGTTTTTTTTTTTCATTTTACGTTTATATGAGGACTGTTACTTTAGCCTCGGAGCAAAGATTTTGATAATAACCATTTTGAATTTGATTATGACGTCACAGGAAAAATGTAAAATATACATATAACCTTTAGCACAACATTTACAGTCGTTATCGCTAATAAAAGATAAGGGATGATTAATATTTATCGTCATTCCATGAAATATATTTTGCCCAGTGCTTCTGTTTTGTCTTCTGAAATAATGTTGAAATTCTAAATGTCTACAGTGGCAGTCCTCACAAAAACGTTAAATGTTGAGAGAACTATTGCGGTTGTATTTGTGTGGCTGATTACTAAAATATCAATAATGATATAACATCCTATAATAGCTCTTTAACTAAATAAGTTAACTAAATAAGTGAATGTAGGGAATGGATTGCGCCGTAAAGAGAGAGTAATTGTTTTTCAAAGTACTGTTTCCAAATAAGATTAATTACGCTATACACGTCAGAAATGTGTTAAATAATGCTTGTTTCTCAGTAATTTATCAAAAATACGGGTGTAGGAAATGAGACATCATTCGTGTCACTGTTACTGCAAAGGTTGAAAGATATGTCTGTTCAGGGTTGGTGTTCCCGATTAGATAATTCAATAGCTTCACTTTATATAGATTACCAAATATTTTTTGTGTTAAATCATAATTAGACTGTGTCAATGTTGATAAATAAAGAATTGCTTTAACAAGACTTCGTATTTCGGCACACAGATTATTCATTGAAACGGGAAGATGAGGCAAAACCTAAGCTGATTATACCGGAAGAGCGAAAATGTTTTAATTGTAATGTAATCGAGGATGAATTTCATTTTGTTGTATACCCTCTTTACACACACTTTAGGCATTATAAGCCAAGCATGTTTGTTTCTTTAGAATTATTAATAACAATAAAACTAAAGTAGTAAGGCGGTTAGCCATATATTGTTTTACGCATTTGAACATAGAAATACAACTGTGTATAAGTAAGCTTCTACTTTTTCATAACTATTGCTTTGCGTACTTCGTAAAAATAACATTCATATGTGACCTTATGTACATTTATGTCTTTAATGTATTACAAGTATTTATAATATTATTTTTGTATACTATATTTTATTTTATTTGTCATAATGTATATATTTGTAAATACGTATGTATGTAAATATAATTTGTGCTCAGGGTCTATATGGCCTATTGCAAATAAAGCATTCTTGGCACTTTTGTCCTACCTTTCATTATTTCTAGATCTAAAGTTCCTCAAAGAGTCAGCTACGTTACATCTGCTTAAAGATAGCATCACTATGTTTCGTAACATACAAGCTTTATACAATACTTTTGTTAAATTCTCAAAATAGAAATAATATATCAATTTGGAACTGTCTGTACTTGGCCCTCCAAATTTACAATCTTTTGTAGAATGTTGTCATTTGAACTTGCTACGCTTCAGTGAAGAGATCTAACAATGATGCATGCTCTTCAAAGCGTCTGCTACACTAAACCAATTTAACGCTGTATGTAGGTCATTATATACACACTGTGTATAAAATACGATTTTTCACTACAATGCAAATAAACACGATCGTAATAAACAATAAATGATTTTATTATGGAAGTTTTATCTTAGTACATTCCACAATTTTATAACAAATATTTTGATCAAGGCGTAAGATCAAAAATAGTTCGTATAATTTTGTTCTTCAACTATTTCATTACACCCCCAATTAGACCGACTTCAGAATGAGCCAAGTGCAACCTGGAGCCGTCATTATGTAGACTGGTATGTTTTTTCATTCCTTATCATATATGTATACACAATAAATGGTATCCAGGGATCTGGTGCAGCCTTTGCAAAATATAGGAGTCAAAATACTGCCACCTACTAACAAAATAAGCAATTAAACATATACCTGGAAGATACTTTCATATGGTAATACAAGCATGGAACTTGGCTGGGATGATGGCAACTGGCTCATTCTGAAACCGGTGTGAAAGGAATGAAAGTCCTTAGGAACCGAGGTCCTATCAAACTTGCCCTCCTTGGAAATCGTAGTCCTACCCAGACTTGCATTCCTGATATGTTTTCAATAAGAATCCGGGCAGACCAGTATTCCCTTCACACCAGTCTGAATACCTGATGTTTGTTTGTGCTGAGGTTGGATGTCGTTAAACATATCCTTTCAATCCTTTTTGTCACACTAGACCTAGTTATCGTCATTACAAATGAGGTTGCATAACATTTCGAAATATTATAAAAACAAGTTTGTTTTTACAATTATTGTGGTACCATTTGAACACGTTAAACCAATCAGAAATGAAATATTGCTATTCTTTAAACAATTCAAAACACTTAAATGATTTTATCCTATACAATGCACGGCGCACAACTAAAGGTATGACGTCACTATTAACCTCGACACCTCTAAGTGTAGCAGCTTAATATAGTCCGTTAAGAAAGATATCTGTTTTTAGTAATTAAACTTCAGAGACAGGAGGACATTTTTTTTGGCAAATGGAACTTGCAAACTGGCTTTATATTGATCTATTGACACAGTATTTGTACCAATATTGCTATAATTAGTGTAAACTGGAGCAATTGTGCATGTGCATGCTATGACCTGTCTGTGTGCACCAAAAAGTGACGTCACACTTTAAATTGACGTAGGTTTAAATTGCATATAAAAGTCTGTGGTAGTGTGCAACCTATAACAAGATGAATAAAAACTCATTTTAATCATAAGCATGCACAAACCGTGAATACCAACTCTTTGATGTATTTTTTCGATAGTCTGAGACCTCCTTCTAAGACGAAAAGACAGCTGTTCTTAAACAATTCCGCTACTCTATAAACCGATTTAACTTCAACCAGTTCCTTTTCCTTAACGATTGCCATCATCTGTCTTACGCGCAGTCTAACATGCAAATACGTCCTTGGATGCTTAGGCAATTTAGAAGATAATTTGAAACATGGGTGAGTTTAGACTGAGATGCATATCAAGGGTAACCAAACGCGGATTGGTTAATATTATTTTCTACGCAACGTCGATATTATCAGAACATCTGTGCATGAGCAGATGAAACATCTCAACAAGACTTGGAGAACATTGCGTTTTAGGCTGTTCTCATATTGCGTGAAAATTTCATCAAAATTTGAAAACTTTTAGAATGTCAAACCACAGATGCATGCAACGGAAGTATTGTTGATATCAGATTGGTAGAAATAATGAAAACAAGATTTGACAGGAATTAAATGTCTTATTTTCAGCGAACTGATTTCCTGTCTCGAGAGAATGGCATCGACTGATTTTCTTCCCCAGCTAAAACAGTTTCACGATGAAGACAGCACTAACATAGAACAGGAAAGCAATGTGTCAAATGTAAAGACTTTAAGAAACCCTTTTCTATAAAATAAACAAAAATGAAAGAAAGAAAAGGAATATTTGTTTAAAAACACTTCAGCAATATTTATTCAGCAGTTATTTGGTGGCAAATGTACGGCGCTTACGACTCGTGGTCTTTAGAGGAAACCCGCTACCGCCAAATACCAGCAAGGTAATTTTATATGCACTTTGTCAAATATAGGAATGCGATCTGTACTACACCAGTTGCAGACCACTGGCTGGAACGAGAAATAGCTTATTGGACTTTCTGCATCAAAAACCTTTTAAATGTTTTAATATGGACAAAGGAAAATGTCAAAACTGAATTGTGTATGGGCGGATCGAAAGGGGCACACTATTCTATCAAAGACCGTGGTATGTGTTGTCCTATTTGAGGACAGAGCATATTAAAGACTCCTTGCTGCTTATGGGAAAGAGTAGCCTTGTTGGCGGAAACGGGTTTCTTGTAAATAAATATGTTAGAATGATCATATGATTGATGTCCAGTAGCCCAGGATAAGATGAAAATCAATGTGCTTTAGATGCGTCGTTAAGCAAAACAAACTTTACTACCCCTGTAATGACACCGACCTGGTAGACAGACGAATTCTACGAACACGTTGCGCAGAGAGACGACGTTGGTGTTGCAATAGCTGGGCATCAGCGTCCTCAGTCCTGAAGCAGCACACGACTGCTGTCCCTCGCATAGCGAATACAGCGTCACGAACGTCGACCACGAGCACGCCGCCACGCCGTCATAACAAGTGACTTTAGTGAAGTGCACGACGGAACCGTCCCCACACTGAAGACCTGAGCTCGATTCATCACAGATGTTTGACTTGCATTTAGTGGTGTGTCCTGTAATAGTAAAACAATATAATAATATAATATTGTAATAACAGTGCAGTATAATAATATAATATTCTGTAATAACAGTGCAGTATAATAATATAATACTCTGTAATAACAGTGCAGTATAATAATATAAGACCATGCAAATACATAAACACTTCAATATAAAATTATACATATAATAACTACAGTATAAATTTATAATACCTGTAATAACAGTACAATATAATAATATAATAACCAGTAATAAAAGTACAGTACAATAATATAATGCCATGATATAAATTTACATTATTATATTAACTTTACAGTACAATAATATAATAACCAGTAATTACATTACAGTACAATAATTTCCTGCAATAACTTTACAGTACAATAATATAATAACCATTAATTACATTACAGTACAATAATTCCCTGCAATAACTTTACAGTACAATAATATAATAACCATTAATTACATTACAGTACAATAATTCCCTGCAATAACTTT